>CM038470.1:45993381-46293381 GCA_021464415.1 Lonicera japonica
TAATCAAAACCGTAGAGATCGAGAAGAAATGTCTGAAAATCCGGTGAGTGACTTGAGAAGAAAGGAAGAAGATTTCTTGGAATCAAAGGCTAAAATAAAATGGATTAAAGAATGGGACAACAACTCCAAATTATTCCATAGGATTGCAAGTGGCAGAAGAGTGAATAACTGTTTGAATAAGTTAGAATTGGAGGATGGTAGCATAGTTGAAGATAGGGAACATATTAAGGGGGAAGTGCTTCGATTTTTTGCGGAATTGTATACTAGGAAAGAGGGCGGGAGATTTGGAGTAGAAGGTCTAGATCTTTGCCCATTGGATAATGATAAATAAATTGGTTGGAAAGACCTTTTAGTGAGGATGAAATCAAAAAAGCTGTGTGGGAATGCAATGGGGATAAATCTCCAGGGCCGGACGGGTTCACTCTTAAAGTCTTTCAGATTTGCTGGGACTCGATTAGAATGGATTTAATGAAAGTCTTTAATGAGTTCCATGAGAGGGGAATAGTAAACGCTAAAACAAATGAGACGTTTATTTACCTTATTCCTAAAAAAGTGTGCCCGACAAAGGTGAGAGATTTTAGACCGATTAGTTTGGTAACATCTCTTTACAAAATCTTGGCTAAAGTTCTTGCAATGAGGTTGAGAGAGGTGATTGGGTTCACTACGTCTAAAAGTCAAGGTGCCTTTGTTAAGGGTAGGCAAATCCTCGATCTTTCTTTGATAGCCAATGAGGTAGTTGAGGAGGTGAAGAATAAAAAGGAGAAAGGGTTAGTGTTTAAAATTGACTTTGAAAAAGCATATGATCATGTAGATTGGGACTTTCTGGATTTTGTGTTGGAGAGGAAGGGGTTGGAAGTAGATGGAGAAAATGGATTGGAGGATGTTTGAATTCGGTAATTTTTTCAGTGATGATAAATGGTAAACCGGAAGGTAATTTTAAAGCTTCGAGGGTTTAAGGCAAGGTGACCCCTTATCTCCTTTCCTTTTTATCCTTGTAGTTGATGTTCTAAGTCGTTTGATGGCTAAAGCGGAGGATTTTAATGTGATTGATCCATTGGAGGTCGAAAGGGATAAGGTCAAAATATCACATCTACAATTTGCAGATGATACCATATTCTTTTTGCGAGGAGATGAGGTGAGGTTCCGTAAGTTGGTGAATTTAGTCGAGTTTTTTGGTTTTATATCCGGATTGAAGATTAATTTATCAAAGAGTGTGATCGTCGGAATCAACATAGAAGAGGAGAAGGTAGGTACTTTAGCAAGAGAAGTTGGTTGTGAAGTAGGGTCTTGGCCTTTAAGTTATTTAGGTCTACCCTTAGGTGGTAACCCGTGTCACATCTCTTTTTGGAATCCGGTGATTGAGAGAGTGTCGAAGAGGCTTGATGGGTGGAGGAAAAATTGTCTCTCTAAAGGGGGAAGATTAACCTTAATCTCATCGGTGCTAGACAGCATTCCTATTTATTTCCTTTCCATTTTTAAACTTTCCAAAAAGTAGCGTCCGTTATTGAGAAAAGGATGAGAGATTTTTTGTGGGAGGGTAGTGGGGAGGATAAGAGAGATCATTTGGTTAGCTGGGAGGAAGCGTCCAAACCAAAGTCTTTAGGTGGTTTGGGTATAGGTAATTTAATGGTTAGGAATAGGGCCCTCCTTGGCAAGTGGCTTTGGAGATTCCCATTGGAAGATGATTCTTTATGGGTTTCTATCATTAAAAGTAAATATGGGCTCCAAAACAATGGGTGGGATTCAAAAGTAAGGAGTGGTTTGTCTTATCGTAATCCATGGAAATTTATATCAAAAGGCCTTGATCTTTTTCTTCAAAATGTTCGTGTGAAAGTGGTTAGGGGGAATAGAGTGCGGTTTTGGGAGGAAACTTGGGTTGGAGATTCTCCTTTTTCGGAACGTTTCCTCGACTTTTTAACCTTTCTTCCTTGCATAATGTTTGTATAGAGTCCTTGGTGTCTAGGGATCCGTCAGGTTCTAATGTTTGGAATTTAGGTTTTCGTAGAAACCTTAATGATTTTGAACTTATAGAATTTGTTTCTCTTATGACCTTAATTGAAAATATTATGCTCCTTGATAATGGGTCAAATTATAGGGTATGGTTGGTCGATTCTTCAGTGCTTTTCTCTTGTCAATCCTTTTTCAAATATATTTTAATTTCAAGGCCCTATGCTCATAATGAAGACTGGAAATTTATTTGGAAGGAGGGCATTCCTTCAAAAGTCAAAGTTTTAGTTTGGGTGGCTTTTAAGAGGAAGCTAAATACTTGTGATTTGCTTCAAAAAAGAGGCCATCAATATGTTTATCTCCTCACTGGTGTGTTCTTTGTAAATCAGCAGGGGAGGATCTGGATCACCTGTTCCTTCATTGCTCTTTCACTTCTTTCATTTGGCAAAAAGTGTTTTATACCTTTCAGGTGATAGGTGCAGTTCCTCGGAGTTGGAGGGATTTTTCGAGAGTTGCGTGGTTCCCCTCGGGCAACAAGAAAAGGCTTAAACGGCTATGGAGATGTATTTTTATGGCAGCAATGTGGTGTATTTGGCTGCAAAGAAATGCTCGCATTTTTGAAGATAAGGAATGCGATAAGGAAGGCATTTGGGATAGGGTGATTTATTTAGCATCTTTGTGGGCGTCTCTTTCTAAGGAATTTTCAGGGTTGGGGGTTGACATCATTACGCGGAACTGGGCGGAGATTTGTTTATATTAATTGTATTTGCTTTTGATTCTCTGGCTGTTTTTTGTGTTTTGTTTTTTAGAGCCTTAGTGGTGTTGTTTAAGTGGCGCTGGTGTGCTTGTGGGATATCTGTAGGGGACATCTTGTCCCTTCTTTTGTAAACTTTTCTTTTTTAATATAATTGGTTTCTTATCAAAAAAAAAAATAAACTTATGATAATGTAAATTAAGGTGGGCAATATAAAAACAAAATTCCCTAAAAGTAAGGTGTGCAAAAGTCTAAATTATTACTTAATGCATATTTTTTTCTAAGCCTATTAGTAAATATAAACACATTTGACAAATTACGGTAGGCAAATGGCCACCTTCTCTTGTTGGTGGGTCCACCCCTGCCCGACATACTAGGCAACTGCCCAGATAGGCTAAGCGGCAAACCACCGCCTAGCACCTAGGCAGGGCATAACCGGCCCTAACTGGGGACTCTTGGAACACAGATGACATGTAACAAATACACTAGAAGTCTAAAAATATAGAAAAACAGTGATGCACTGATTTGGAGAAAAAGAGAAACCCGTGTGATTGGGGAGAGAAACAATGTGAGTACATTACAACATGACATCGTTGTAACTGTTGTATTGAATATTTTCTCCACATTGTCGCCTCTTCTCTGATCACTGAGAAGGGACAGCACCTCCTGAAGTCCTAAGGATGCTATGGCCAAGAATTTCCTCTGCATCTATGCGAAAGTAGTACTCTCATTAAGGATAGAATCGAGCACTATAGAAGGAGGAATCTTACTGAGATAATAAATCAAAACAAAGTAAAAGAATAGCATGAAATTTTCATTGCAATGTGAGCAATGTCTTTAGTCCACAAATTCAAAACTATCGCTACTGTGATTCACAAGTTTTGAAACATTGAAGCAAAAAAATGGACTGTAAATAAAATAACAATGAAATACTATAAGATAGTGATAAATGGGTGGGATTCAAAAGTAAGGACTGGTTTGTCTTATCGTAATCCATGGAAATTTATATCAAAAGCCCTTGATCTTTTCCTTCAAAATGTTCGTGTAAAAGTGGTTAGGGGGAATAGAGTGCGTTTTTGGGAGGATACTTGGGTTGGATATTATCCTCTTTTGGAACGTCTTCCTCGACTTTTTAACCTTTCTTCCTTGCATAATGTTTGTATAGAATCCTTGGTGTCTAGGGATCCATCAGGTTCTAATATTTGGAATATAGGTTTTCGTAGAAACCTTAATGATTTTGAACTCATTGAATTCGTTTCTCTTATGACCTTATCAGATTATAGGGTGTGGTCGAACGACTCTTCGAGGCTTTTCTCTTGTCAATCCTTTTTCAAATATATTTTAGATTCAAGGCCCTATGCTCAGAATGAAGATTGGAAATTTATTTGGAAGGATGGCATTCCTTCAAAAGTCAAAGTTTTAGTTTGGGTGGCTTTTAAGAGGAAGCTAAATACTTGTGATTTGAGCATTTGCTTCAAGAAAGGAGGCCTTCAAAATGTTTATCTCCTCATTGGTGTGTTCTTTGTAAATCAGCAGGGGAGGATCTGGATCATCTGTTCCTTTATTGCTCTTTCACTTCTTTCATTTGGCAAAAAGTGTTTTATACCTTTCAGGTGATAGATGCAGTTCCTGGGTGTTGGAAGGCTTTTTCGAGAGTTGCATGGTTCCCCTCGGGCAACAAGAAAAGGCTCAAACGCTATGGAGATGTATTTTTATGGCAGCAATGTGGTGTATTTGGCTGCAAAGGAATGCTTGTATTTTTTAAGATAAGAAATGCGATAAGGAAGGCATTTGGGACAGGGTGATTTATTTAGCATCTTTGTGGGCGTCTCTTTCTAAGGAATTTTCAGGGTTGGGGGTTGATATTATTATGCAGAACTGGGCGGAGATTTGTTTACATTAATTGTTTTTAGCTCATGATTCACAGGCTGTTCTTTGTGTTTTGGTTTTTATAGTCTTAGTGGTGTTGTTTATGTGGCGCCCGGTGTTCTTTGTGGGGTATCTGTAGGGGACATCTTGTCCTTCTTCTGTAAATTTTTCTATATTAATAATATTTGGTTTCTTATCAAAAAAAAAAAAAAATTCTGAGCAAAGGATAAATATAAACTTAGGATAGTACTGCAAATTTTGGAATTAGATAATTACTCTGTCTGTCCCAAAATTAATAGTCCCAGTTTAAAAGTCAAAACATATTAAAAATTATTATAAACTTCTAAAATTATCCTCCATTTAAAGAAAAAGAGGGAGTGACAGGCATCAATGCAGTTGTTAGCCATTACATAGAAGGTCAACTTTGATACATCACATTAGTTTACAAACTAATTTCAGAAACGAGACACTTAATTTGAGACATCTTAAAAAGGAAAGTAGGGCCCTTGAATTTAAACAATGGAAGTTTATAAAAATGTGAGAACGGGGAAAACATGGACAAGATGAAGACAACTTAATGGTATACTATTCCTACGTTTTTCATTTTTCTTTTTGTAAAGTTATTCATGCCTGGACGGACTCCTTGTTTGTCTTTTATGTACAGCCAAAATTTTCAATAAATTTTGATGATTCCATTTAAAGAAAAAAATCATGCTAACCCTCACCGTGATTTTGTACAATCCACACCAATAAGTAGAAAGACAACAAATGGACTTCGTCTTTTGAATTTAGTCTCTTACGCCAAAATTACCATGGACCGCTAACCACACAAAACTTCCACATTTGTGTGTGCACAAAATTACAAAATAGGTTTATATGGGGCAAAAATGGGGCCCAGGAGAATCATTCAATATATGTTACCATTTGCAGTGGAACTCTCAATGATGGATTCTGCTGTAACCCCGAAGTCTATACTATAGAGGATAAAGTAGTGGCAATTTGCAATTAAGATTTTTTTTTCATATGGTTGAGGGCCTAAGGCCACGTTCATCAATAAGAAGCCAGTTTGCATGGTATTTCCAGAATCCCAAAGACCACAAAAATGAGGTTTAAAAAAATACAGCATTACACTTCAGAGAATGTATATCGAAGGAAAAAGAAAAACAAGCCAAACTAGAAAACCTGGTCACTAGGGCAAAGTTATGTAGAAATCACGAGTAGTTAACACCTACCAATTACGAGATTTCGACTCATTCTTAATCCGAACTGTTTTAGTGGTTTTTAAATAAAAAGCATATTTTAGTACGTCAGCTTGCCTCTGCCCTAGACCTAAAACATGTTTTGCAATTCCAAACAGGAAGGTGATTTATTTCAGCAACAAATTAATGTTTTGTTAACATATTTATATTTGCGATGTAGACATTCTTCCCCTCCGGTCGAAACTAGGTGAGCAATTCTATGACAAATACACATTTAACCAGGAGAATACATAAACTGATCAAGAAGAAAAACTATAGCAACTAGTGACAAACTTAAAACCACCGGATGAAGATATTTAGGACTGACGAGTAATGTCATCAAAATTACAAACCTGAAAACATTCGGCACCAAGGTAGCTCTGTAGCATCCGAATGACAGATGCCCCCTTTCTATAACTAATTGCATCAAATATTTCATCAATTTCACCGGCATGATTGACCTCAACCTGGAAAGAAATTTTTAAATGTAGTTCTAAGACAGATTACTAGTGATCATATTGTATGTAGAAATTAAACGAAATAAGATATTGAGCATGCCTATCTACCTCAATAGGGTGTGATTCTGCAAGCCCATCCAGGCGAAGACCCTCGGTACTTTCGTCAAGAAACTGAGTCCAAATTTTCCATTCTGGAAACAAGCTATCAGTCGCTAAATAGCTCACCTAACCACACGGAAAAAAAATCGTTTATGAAAATTTTACAATCGTATATACTTGGGACAAAAATTAGCATAAATGACTCAACATTGGAAATACTGAAATATCTAATACCCAGGTTGCAAATCCCTCATTCAGCCACAGATGTGTCCACCATTCCATTGTCACAAGATTGCCAAACCACTGGTGTGCAAGTTCATGGGCTACAACAGTTGCAACCTGAAAAATTGGCATGGTTCAAAATTCTATGAACTGCGAGAATACAACAACAGTTAAATTCATAAACTGCGAGAATACAACAACATGCTTTTTTAATAAGAAACAAAATATTATTAATAATCAAAAAATAAGCTGAAAGAAGACACGATGTCCACCACCATTACGTAAAATTCGAAAAGGAAAAATAGAAATCGTAATCCAGAACAAGCAACTCTTCCAAAAAACAGATTACACATATCAACTCTCCAGTTGTGCTTGAGAATACAATAAAATTATGGCTAATCAACAAATTATCGCTCTGCAGTTGTGCTTGAGAATACAATAACACGCTGCTTACCCTCTGCTTGTTAGAGGCTGCAGAGTGCTTATCATCGTAGAGCAAAGCCGTTTCTCGGTAGGTAACTAGGCCATAATTCTCCATTGCCCCGGCAGCAAAATCAGGAATTGCAATCATGTCCAATTTGGGTAGTGAATATGGAACCGCAAAGTACCTGCAGGTAGATTAGATACCATATTTCGGGAGATGTTCAAGCGTATGGAGAAAATATATTATCACACAACTTCTATGCAAAATGTTATGATGGCATGATAATTAGTGCAAATTGAAAGGCCAAATAGTTTGAACTTTTCTAGTGTCAACATGAAGATTGTTTCATTCTATTAGAAATACAGGGCTTTCTATACTTCGCCACTCAGCTTATATGTGAAATTAGACCTACCCTTGTTTTCATAATTGTTAAAGACTTAGCTGCTTGCATGCGGGGGAATCTCAAAGAATTACATGAAAAACGAGGTTAAGTCAAAGGATTACATTAAAAAAAATAATAAAAAAAATTAGACATTGCCCCCTACGAAATACTTTGAGATTAACTTGCATGCAGGGGCAAAGTCTACTGATTATGAGAACAGGTGGGTTAGCTGATTTTGGATTGAAAATAGGGGGCAAAATAAATGAAAAAAAAAAAAAAAAAAGAAGACAAAAGCACAGCAACAAAGAAATACTAAGACATACTCCTTGTATAGGCCAAGTGTTTTAACAGCAACATCTAAAGCGAATTTCCCTTGATTTGCCTTTCCAACTTGGCAGTATACCCGAACTTTAATTCCTGTGTGACAATGGAACTGCCTTCTCAAGAACAACAATTGTATAACACTAGCATAAGAACAATGCATATATAAATTATGTATGTACCATCAGGAGTGTGATCTTCAACATAATCAAATAAGCCAACAACAACTGCCACCAGATATGTAGACATGATTGGGGATTCCTGATAGTAAACCGTCTTAAGATTGCCATTCACCTTCTCTTCAACAACTGGCATGTTAGAAAGAGCCACAAGTTCAGATGGCACTTCCAATGTGATCTTGAATGTAGCCTGAGTAGCAAGAGGAAACCAATCAAAAAAGAAAAGTTAATAAAAAGAACAAACTCGAGCTTTAATTTGCAAACATTATCAGCCAACCTGTCCATATTACGGTTCAAAAATCAAGATATTTCTTCATAAAATTAACAAAAACAAAAAATGTATAAAAACAGAGTCTGCTGAATAGATTGTATTCCACTGAACCAGTGCTCATCCAAAAGTAAAACCTATGATACAAAATAAGGCCAATTGATATGACCACTATCTTCACATGTAAGGGTCCAAAATGGTTTACACATTAAAAGGCTCACATCATGATCAAAACTTTCATTCTTTTACTTTTATCTGTCCTACACTTTCACACCCTTCACCGCCTTAATTACCATCCACTTATTTATTTTATAAAGTCAAAACTTCCTACACTAAACTATTTATATTTTAAGCAACTATTTTGCAAAAATTATTTGTATAGTGCCGCAGGCATGTTTCTCATGTTACAATTATAGATAGTGCCATAGGCACAAAAGAAGTTCCTATATATGTAGAACGTGCCATAGGCATGGTTTATACCTGGTTATTATAAAATAATGTCAAGATCTATGTACCAACAATGGGAAGGGTGCACTATAAGCAGATTCCAGCATCACTAAGTGATTGATATGGATGGGGAGTAGAATCGTACTGTTTGATGATGTCAACAAGAATCTGACTAGTTGATTATTCGCTGCTAATATATAGTGCTGACCAACAGACTTAAAAGCTCAACTTGAATGCCAACCAACGCCTTCCCAAAATAGGGTACAGTTCATGAAACTCTAATTGCAGCCATAATACAATATTTGTTCGATTTGATAATAATTACTTTATTATATTTATTAAATTCTGAAAACATACAAATATACTGAAATGCATCAGTGAGCACCCCCAAATTCAATTTTGTTTAATTATATAAAATGGCCGTTCTCACTCCAACGATTCAGTGTAAAAGATGGTAATCCAATATAGATGTATGACAAATGAATGACAAAAGATATCATAGTTTATTTCAGGCATTTCCCCCAAAATAAGCTCTATTATGTGTTTTATATGAAATCTGACTTAACCTAGACCATGAAAGCAAAAGTAATGAATAAAACACACACAAAAGGTATTTGGAAGCACCTTACAAGCAGGTTCATCCCAGCAAGGAAAGCACCGCCTTGCATCAGCTGGTTCAAACTGGGTGACCGCCATATTCTTTTTCTCACCATTATGTTCATAGGTACTGCAAGGGGAAAAATAAAGGCTTTCAATAAAATTTGTTGCATATATTTAACTTTTTGGTTATCTGCCCAATAAAGAAAAAGAAGAAACCATAGGAACAAGGAAATTTTCAATGCATAGAAAACTCACATAAATTAAGTCTAATAAATCCATACTTAGCAAAGCTTTTTAAATAAAAGGTAATTTTCTATCATTGCTAAACACTCATTTGCATTGCCAGGTATTCAATTTTTTTTAACAAAGTATGAATTTGCGGTCTCCAGAGGGTACTAAGTTCTCTCCGGTTAAACAGAAAAAGATGCGACTACTTCAGAGTAAAATTATTTACAATACAAGAAAGTACGATGTTATATTGAGAAATTGCAACCTACTGGACACTAAAAATCAAACTTCCATTAAAATAAGATGAGCAAATTCAACAAATATCAACCACCATACATTACTAAGAATAAATAATGAGCAAATTCAACAAATGACCAATTAATGATATTCTTTTTTGGAACTAAAATGATTAGAAAATGATGCGCATAAATAGGGTGTACCTTCTATAGAATCCCTTCATCTGATCATTTAGTGTTCCTTCAAATACAATAGACAAAACCCCAACTCCAAGCGGAAGACTCTCACTGAACTCTACCACCATGATCTCATCGTGTTCGAAAAGTTCCACATGTAAAGCCTCCAATACCTTTTTTTAACCAAAAAAAATTAAAATTAAAAAACACACATTCATTTAGGGATCATTTGGTTCTCCCTTAAATTGTGAATTATATAATTTACGCTGATGATGCTTTTTTTTCATTTATTTGTGTTTGGTTGAGCAAACTAATTTAATCCTAACAGATTAAGTAAGTTCACAATTCACATAAAACTTCATATTGCCTAATTCTAGCTCTAGGATTTTTACTCCAACCCTAAATCTCGAGGAGATTTGAGTGTCTACATTTGCTTGTGATGCCTCTAGACAAAATTTCATAGAGGCACTTAGAACATGTTTTTATTCTAACATTCAAAATTTCTCATTTAATTATTCTAAAAGTCCTCCATAAATTAGAATTGAATAATATATAAATGCACAAACTTACGGTTCCGCTTGTTTGGACCTCTGAATCTAAATAGGACTGATTCAGATTTCAGAGGTGTTACAAAGTATTGGTTGTGTAAATTTTTTTTTGAAATTTGAACATCATGTTGATGGAAATTTGAAAATCACATGAATTATAATTTCATGTGTTTGGATAGTCATGAAATCTCATTTAAAGGAGATAAAAATTTCCTCCAAAATAATGATGGGAGAATTACGACTCAACCAACGGAATTTTAACTCCAATATTTTTATAGCCAAAATCTAGGAGATTTCCCGCATGTAAAATCACAATTTCTTCGCTTATTTTCCCATATGACAGATTTCTACTTTTCCGTGCCCCAAATTCCAACTTTTGCACAAATGCAGATATATATTTTTTTCTCCTTCCAAATTGAAAGTGAACTAATTTCCAATTAAAGAACAAATTTTGAAATTAAGTTACGCAAACAAACAGCACCTTATTCTTCACACATTCAAAACAGCGTCAATTCAGAATCTACCACGGCTGTGTTTCATGCCGGATTAGATAGATAAGATTATTTAATCCCTTCCGCACAAGATAAAACAATCACATCTGAAAATCGTTAATCCCTCCCACGGTGGATAAGAAAATTTAATCCGTCCGGATATCCAATCGTGCGCGTCAAAAGCACGCAACCTAAACGAAATTTCAAACGTTACATAAATCGGAAAGACCGTACCTTGGAGCCGTTTTGAGATCTGAAACGAAGTGAGCTTCGATCGACGGATAGGTCGGCGGCATTGAGGACAATGAACTTGGTGTCGGCGATGATATCGACGGAGATATCGACGGCGCCGGCGAATTTGCAGGCGACGAGGTCGGGCTTGAGATTGAGATCGTATCTTTTGGGTACTGCGAATTTGGGGAGTCTAGGTTGACCTTTGAACTGCTCGTACTTCTCCGCCATGTTCGCTCTCTATGATTCCTCTGTGTGAGAATTTTTGTTGAGTGTTGGTTGTGAAGTAGACTAGGGATTTTATTAATGCGGAGTTACTTTCAAGTTTATAAATACACAGGCGGTGGTGATAACTATGCTGCTCACGCATCCCAAACTACACTCAAATGGCCCAGATGCTCCAAGCCCGACCTGATTTTATTTGATTATAAATGGCTCATAAACTGGACTTAAGGATTAGCATAGGGCTTCATTAAGTTAATGCGCGGATAATTTATTTAGCAAGAGATTTTATATTCAAATTTTTTTAGATGTAATTGTTTTTTTAAAAAAAATGATTCAGATGCTCAGAACCAGACCTATTTGATTTAGTCAAATAGTCTTGACGCTTGAAACCTATCCTGATTTAGTCCGATCCGTTTGATCAGTCAACAAATTTTTGAGAGGTTGAAATCCTATAAATTTTGGGTTATGGGTGGAGGATTTATTTTTAGGCCTGTTCACGGCCTTGTCAGGCTTGAGCCTTTTTATGTTCGCCCACGATCTAATCCAAAGTCTATCCAATAAACCCATCAATAATATATTTACTTGTATTTTTAGGGTCGAAGCAGTTATGATACCAATTTATATGATTTTCTTATTTTATGCTTATCACTTTTGACCTTAATGTGGAAAATATGACTTCTAACCACTAAGAGCTCACTTGGTTATCTTCTAATTTACGAATTAGACAAATTAAAATTTGCTTAATTCATGAATCATATAATTTGAGTGTTTGGTTATAGAAATGAACTAGTATATAAAGTTATAAACTTGAGTTTGTAGGGAATTATGGCAGTAATCATGCATCACATACACTAATTTATGCACTAATCATTAAACCATAGGATCTATACTGTTTAATATAAATCGATAGAAGACATACCTTGTATGAGATTCGAATTAAAAGTTATGAACACGGTGGATAGAACCTTCTGTCGTTGTCGTTCTAGCGTTGAAAATACAACGCCTCTACGGTATGCACACACACGAACGAGATCGGATCCTTGCTTAGTGTACTAGCGCCTTTAGAGTTCTCACACTTATTTCGTACTCTGCCTCTATTTTTCTCTCAGACGGCCAAGAAGAACAACAGTCCCTTTTAAAGGGAACCCTAGTGAGAAACCCTAAGCAACAAAACGAATTAGGCCCAAGTCCAACTTGGCCCGTTTTCAATTCGTTTTGATCCAACTCGTTTTGGTGTGCGACCCTGTAGGTTTATACTCTTTGGCAGTATAATTAAAAGCCCGTTTTATTATACGAATAGTAAGCGGTCTCTAGTAAAACATTACTATTACCCAAAGGGTATAATGGTCAAAACAACACAACCTTAAATAGATATTCCACATATTAACTCCTTTTGTCAATCGATATCTAGATTGAACACAAGACTAGGCAAGTGTCATTCTTGTATAGTTCAATCTTTATTTCTTGATCTCTAAGTATAATTAATCTAAAATAAATGACATCTCATTTGTGCATAGCCATGCAAATATTAATTATACTTATCAAGGGGCCCAACGATCTCTCTCTCATTATATGAGAGTGACAAATCCCATCTTGATCAACCACATACCTCTACATATAGTTCATAGTATACTCGATCATCATCTTTATAATTACTCAGTCAAGAGCAACGTTTGATAATGCCTGACATGCTAATCCCTATGTTGGTAACCATGGCGATCTCAGGTCTGAGGATAATACGATATCACAAATGGGGAACATCATTGATGACATTATGTAACACTCCTCGCAGTGTCCCCAAAGCGGGTCGGTCCAATACTTTGTTCCCTAACAAGTATCAGTATGTTCAGCTTGATATCTCCATATCCATAACTTGTGGAACATAGTCATTAGCTGACCCATACTCTAATCATTATATCAATGTGATCATAGGTTATTGACACATGATTAGGGACATCTAAACAATATTATTATAACATTACTAGCATCCCACAATCTAGTCACGTACTTGATGAACTAGTATTAATAAATATTATTTACAAGAGAATATAAAGTAAAATGAAATCAACTTTATTAATGACAATAAGCATAAGATATCCAAGTACAAATCATAATCTATGAATAGTCCTAGGACATATCTCTTTCAGAGTTAGTATCTAGAACTTCAAAAAAACATAAAGACATGGTTAAAATTACACAACTTATAACTATCATATAAGTTTATGCAGAAAAAATCACACCATAAAAGTTTTTGTTAAAATTAAAAAAAATTACAATTTATTAATTTATAATGAAACAATTATAAATGTGATAACTTAAGCAACCAAACAAGCCTTAGGCCAACAATAATTATATTTTAAAATTTACACACTTTTGGAGTCATTATATAACTTCTTTTCGACTGTTTCAATTTTTTCTATATATGTGCTTGGGCTCAACCGTTTATTCCACAATTTCTAAATGGGAACGTAGTCTCCTTCCAGTTTTCAATGACTGTTCATGTACAAGCAATTGCACTATATCAACTTTTTACACGTAAAAATTGTTGAAGAAATAAGAGTGATTGATTGAGCCTAAAAATTGCATTTCTAATATCTTAAACAAGGCTCAATTAGCTTCTAGTTACTGCCTAAAACCGAAAATTGCATGTAAATTCAGTTTAAGCGTGAAAAGAAGGTATTGTATTATATTCATGTGTTACTAAACCATTTTACAGGCCTAAAGTAGTTAAGCAACTAAGGTTGGATGAGACACTTGTGTAACATATAAAAGGTCTGATATCTCATATTTTAGGGTACGATATAATATGTCACGGGGTAACTCTTTTTTTTTTCGTTAGAGGCTTACCAAGTGATTGCGTTATTTCACAAACAACCAGCAAATACAAGGACACACACAATTCAAAATATAGGGACAAGCAAATTACAGGGACAACACTCCCAAACCTTTTCTCTATTGCCTCAATAGTTACAAGGAATACACAAATCTCGAATTTGTCTAACCAGCAAAACACACTTGGCTGAGACAACATTTATATGCATGCATGCAGTTGACAACCCCAACTGCCTAGGGAAATTCGAATTCAAACACAAAGAAACCAACACAACTACAAGGTGGTTTTGTCTGCACAAAACTGCCTTGTCTAATTCAAACACAAGGAAACCCACACAACTGCCAGGTAGTTTTCTCCACACAAAACTACCTTGTCCTGTGCCAAGCATGTGCAATGGAGTTTCCCTTGTCTCAATTTAGACAACCAACTGCCCACATGTAGCTGGATTCCTCAGCTGCCTATCCATGCGTCAAAATGACGTAGTTTCGGTCCTTTCTCGAATTCCCACAAATTCAAGTCATGAACCACTCATGAATTAGGCAACATTAGCCCACAAATGCAACTCTAGTAACCCACGTGCTGTGTCGGACGCCCGCACTTAGCCCGCATGGGGACTGCATGCCACAGCTTACACCAGCCCCCTATAATACCACTTAATGAAATATCCAAAGTGGTAGCAGTGCACATTAGGTGTCACAAGTTGCTGCAACCCAAGTGCCCACGTACTTGGCTGGATTTCTCGAATAGAGCCTAACTGCACGCACAGAAAGCCTCTAAAATCCTGCACCCCTTATTTCTACCGGGCATGCCTTGGCAATGGTGCAACCAAGTCATGCCAACTCCAACCCCAACTATTTAGGGTCTAACAAGCCACCCCCACTAGATTTCCTCGACGTCCTCGTCGAGGTAGAGTCTAAGTAACGGTGGATCAAGTTTTGAAACTGCCAAAGCTGTGTGTCCTTCTCCCAAGTTGCCTCTTCCGGTGCCTTTCCTTTCCACTTTACCAAGTAGTAAGTTCTTCGATTCTTCTTACTCTGACCTTCGATTCTGTGATCTAGGATTGCCTCAGCAACCTCGGTGTACTGTTTTCTGATTGTTGGAGGAGCCCGTGTCCTTGCACCCCTGCTAGGATCGTTTGTATCCTTAACATACTTCTTCAAAAAACTAACAGACTGGATGGAGTTTGAGTCGGGCTGGCAAATCAAGGCGATAAGCCAACCTTCCAATTCTCATTGTGATCTTGAATGGACCATCATATCGCTGGATTAACCCTTTGTGAGCGATTTTCTGGCAAACCTTCTTCCAAACCTGTGGAGTCAACTTCAGCATCACTCGATCACCCACATCAAACTCAACTGGCCTTCTACTTTCATCTGCCCATTTCTTCATCCTTCGCACTGATTTAGCCAACATATCTTTGGCCTCCTCAGCCCTCTCTTGCCTCTCCCGAGCATAACGATAGGCTGCAGGACAACGACCCTGAGATTTCTGTTTGGCCACTTTATACAGAGTGAGTGGCTGCTGGCCCGTAGCCAACTCGAACGGACTTTGACCTGTAGAAGAACTTTGATGAAAATTGTAACTGAACTGTGCCACATCAAGTAAATCAATTCAGTTTGACTGGTTTGCGATCACATAATGCCGCAAGTACTCCTCGAGCAGAGTGTTAATACGTCTTGTCTGCCCATCGGTTTGAGGATGATTTGCTGTGGAAAATTTTAATTGAGAACCCAACATCTCAAATAGCGCAGTCCAGAACCGTCCTGTAAATCGTGCATCCCTGTCACTAACGATATCTAGCGGTAACCCTCAGAATTTGACCACATGCCTAAAGAACAAATCTGCTGCAACCTCAGCGGAACACACTTTTGGAGCAGGAATGAAAGTAGCATACTTTGAGAACCTGTCCATAACCACCATTATGGACACGAAATCCTTCACCTTTGGCAAGCCGTTGATGAAGTTCATTAAAACACTCTCCCAATGCCTGGTTGGAATTGGGAGTGGTTCCAAAGTACCTGCTGTTTTCTTCCTCTTCGTCTTATCATGCTGGCAAACAAGACAAGTTCTGACATAGAGTTCAACATCTGCTTCCATACGAGGCCAATAATAACTTTCAGAAATAAGGGCAAGTGTGCGCTCCTGCCCTGGATGACCTGCATAAAAAGCATCGTGAGTTTCTTTCAGCAAAACCTGTCGTAACCCACCCGTCTTTGGCACATACGGTCTGTGCCCTTTTGCATACAAAACGCCATCCTCGACCCAAAATCTTCGGATCAAACCATCCTGCACCTGTCTCACTAACTGACTGGTAACCGGATCAAGATCAGTCTTCTCTCTGATCTGCTGCAATATGTCACCTGTAACCTGTGAAACTGTTGTAACCCTCACGACCGCTGCAATACTGCACTCTGCATTCTCAACCACTGCTGGCATACGACTAAGAGCATCAGTAACCTGATTCACATTCCATGGTTTATATTGCAATGTATAATGGAACTGAACCATGGAGTCATTCTGACGCGATCCCGGATCGTACTCCTAACCAGGTCGTTTGTGAATCCTTGACCCGTAGTCTATATTGAGACTAGAACCTTGGAATATGACGAATAGATGGATAATGGAACCTAAACCCAACGCTTAAAGAAGCGCGAACCTCGGTATAATGAATGACGCCACAATCTAGTGTGGATGCTAGATTGATAAGTCAAGAAACACGCGAATTAATCAATTCACCATGTTCAACATGTTCTTAGAGAACACAAAGAGAAAACTCTCCAATCATAATTGTATTCATAACTTAACTTGATTAATAAAACAATATTGTGCCTCCTTTAAATAGGAGTAAACAAAACAATAGAATCCTAAAACAATAAGGAAACTAACTCCTATTAAAAATAGGAATCCTAATAAAAGGAAACAAACTAAATATTATCTCCTAATTAAAATAAAAGGCCTATTAAAGAAATAAAGAAGCTTCCAAAATAATAGTAAAACTAATTAAATTCTTCGATAGCTGTTCGTGAGAACACGCTAGAAAAATAAGGCTGAATTTCGGACTTTAAGGCGTGCCCGCGCCTTATCAAAATAGTACTTATGCCGAATTTCGGACTTTAAGGCGTGCCCGCGCCTTATCAAAATAGTACTTCTGCCTTTTGGTCGCAATTCCCAGCTTTGGCGTGCCCACGCTTTAGGCAACACTTCTTCTGATTTCTTCACCTTTTAACTTCGGGCTTTCTTCCTCTTAAACTCCAATGCCCAATTTTTTGGAACTCCTTGGAATGCATAATTATCATTCAAGTTTATTGCATCAAGCATATGAAATTATATGGAATTCCTTTTGAATTTCCATGCCCTATCCTTGCTTGCCATCATGTGTGGATCATCATTCGGAATGCCACGAACCACCATGATTGAATAGAAACTAGAGCTAGGCCGGATCACATCATACCCCTCCTCTTCAAGAAGATTCGTCCTCGAATCTGGCCTACCCATCCCTCGGTTTAACCAATCTTTAACAACTTCGACATTCAAACGCAACTTTGGAACTTGGAATCTCCCATGCCAACAGAACAAGTACTTCGAATACTTTTCACGCTTCATTCTCAAGTCAAATTGAAACAGCTCGAATCTACCTTGCCATGAAAATAAATACTTTGAATATCTTTGACGCTTGATTCTCCTTGCAAAGAAAAACTCCTCAAAGTTCAAATCATGCTGCAATGCGATCCTCCGCAACTTGTTGAAGAATTCTATCAATAGAAAGTTTGGATGGACATCAAAGCGATCCACTCCAATGAAGTCAATCTTCAACTCAACTCGAACATTATCTCTTGGCTCTGTAAAGAACTTATTCTCATCAATAGTTTCTTCTCAAGGCTCATGCCTTTGAATTCGAACCTCTTGACTTCGCTCACGCATGTTATTCTTCATTCCAATGCTTTCCAACACCTGTATACCTATTGCCCTCACAACAAAGCAAACAAACACAAACTTTTCCGTGCAAATAGTACACCTTGTTAAGTTATCAAATAATCTCCTTACATGCAATACACCTAAAACAGCCCTCAAATGTAATGCATGTTCATTCAACTGCTTGTAGTAAAATAGTGCATCCTCAAAATAGATAATAACAAATCCTATGGTTGGCCTCAAAACATAATTTAACAATCTCATGGATGTATTAGTCAAACCAAACGATGCAACTAACCCCACAAATAATCCATATTTTGTTTTGAAACCCATGAGCTTTTTTGGAATACACAAAAGTATTACTTTTTTTTTAAACCCAACAACTCTCTTGGAAAACATCTTTTAAAATCAATTTTGGCAAACTCATGCTTTTGAAACAACCATTCCTTTAGAAGACAGCCTTTTGAATCAAATTTAGAAAACTCACAAAACTCATGCCTTAAGGACTGTATTCCATTTACCAAATTGATTCGGTCTAGGCATTGAAGTGCCTTTATTCCCTTTTCAATTATCTTCCTTGCTTCTATGGCCATCTTTGAAAACCCTTGCTCTTCTCCGCAAATAATCTCCATATTTCTTTCACTATCTACGGCTGCCATGTTATTCAATTTCTCCGCTACAACCTACTTACCTACAGCTCTCAAAACAGGACATGTAGACACAATCTCATCTATGCCAAAAGTGCACTTTCTGAGGTTAGCAGTTAGCGCTTCAAAACTCACCATAAGCAATTGATCATTCAAACCAATCGATAAGCAACAATTCAAATTATTATTGCTACATGGCAGTGTGAAATTCAAATGTTCAAAACCCTTCAAAACAATTTTTTCCCATAATGGATTCAAAACTTGATTCCTTAAATTCATTAAAGCATTATTCAAAATCAAAGAATTAGTTGCCCATTCAAACAATCCATGCTCAGTTTTGAATCCAAATAATTTCTTCGGAGAACAACTTACCAACTCTAACTTAAAAAACTCACCAAAACCTTGCCTTAGAACTTGCTTGCCATGTCCTAACTCCACTTGCCCTTGGCTTTGGTCAACCATTTCCTGCAATGAAGACAAAATAGAAATATGCAAATTCGGGTTAAATTTGTTAGTATTTAAAAATACCTCCCCACTCATTTTTGCATAACAATTCTTTTGTCTCCCCTCAGACTCATTCTCATTGGAGACCACTAAAATTTCCTTTTCTCTCTTTTAGCTCAGCCTCTCTTTTTTCATCACTCTCTTTTATTTTTCTCTCCATACTCTCTTTCTTTTCCTCGCCACTCTTTTTCTTTTGCTCACTACACTTTTTCTTTTGCTCACTTTTTCTCTTTTGATCACTCTCCTTTTGTAATTTCATTTGATCTTCATGAGCTTGCTTTGGTGGCAATGGAACAAGAGTAATGATTCTCTCCTTTGTCTTGAAAGAATATTTATTTGAAACGCCGTTGTAATTGACTTGTCTATCAAGCTGCCATTGTCGACCCAAAATCATGTGGCCGGCTTGCATTGGAACCACATCGCATAAAACTTCATCCTTGTACTTCCCAATGCTAAAAGAAATAAGCACTTGCTTGTTCACCCTTATCACTCCATTATTATTTAGCCATTGCAACTTATAAGGACATGGGTGCTTGAACGTAGGCAGATTCAACTTCTCAATCATTGTTGCGCTAGCAAAGTTTGTGTAAACTCCCCCATAAATTATCAAACTACACACCTTCTCTTGCACGAGGCATCTAGTTTGAAATAGATTCGCTCACACACTTGGGTCACCACATTCAGCTAACAATTCACCTTCTACGGCTAGTTCCTCAATTTCTTCCAACTGGTTGGTTTCCATCACCTTTAATGATGACATAGGCTCAATGGAAGCTGTACTATCCACGGGTGGTTTGGATTTAACTTCATTCGGCTTTTGGCTAGGCAATGATTTGCTCCTCCTCTTAGCTTGCTCATAGGCTGTGGCAACCATCTCCTCAAACCTACGGCAATCTTCATCCTCAAACATGGAAGACTTTTTCTTCTTGAAACTACTCAAATTTTGTTTTCTCCTTCCCCCGTTAGGAGTTTCACTTAACCGCCTGTGCCTTTTAATTTCTAGATTTCTTACTCGTGTGCTATCCCTTTTAAACTCTTCATCACACCAACTTTGCTCAAAATTAAAATAAGACATTATCGCTGCCCAAAACAAGGATTAGTACAAATAAAGAAATAAAATTTCCTCACAGCATTCCCTTACGTGTTTCACTCAAAAGATGTCACTCTGATTTTACCGCTCGTGTTTTGCATACAAAATATTGATATCCTCGCAATTTCTCTTTGGAACTCTTTTAAACAAGTTGAACAATATGAATTTGTCGCAAATTCCCAACAACCAATCACATAACCAACAATTAGACTGAGTGCCTTCACAATGTATACTAAGGACTCAAGAAACCAAATTCTAGCAATATTAATGAGCCAAACGAATTTCTAGAATTGCTAGAACAATATAGCAGAGTTTAAAACAAAACACCAATGAATATCAAACCCTACGAGTATAGTAATCAAATTTTTCCTAGGGTTTTCTAGATTTCCCAACCAAAAGAATTA
Organism: Lonicera japonica; assembly: GCA_021464415.1. Taxonomy (NCBI): domain Eukaryota; kingdom Viridiplantae; phylum Streptophyta; class Magnoliopsida; order Dipsacales; family Caprifoliaceae; genus Lonicera; species Lonicera japonica. The sequence continues at coordinate 46,014,116 of CM038470.1, forward strand.
AATGGACTAAAATCATAAGACAAAACCCAACAATAAGTATCAATGAATAATATAGGGTTTCGAATTCCCAACTTTCAAGAGTTCATAATTTTCAATCTCAAAGCAAATCAATTCGCAGCGCTTTAAACCCTAATATCAATAAAACAAACAATTTCTAGGGTTCAAGGAATTTGTCTTCTATTATGACCAATGGCGCCGTAATATCAAAACCCTAGACAATGAGCAATTTAATTATAGGGTTTCAAGAAATTGAAAATTTTTTTACTGTTGACGCGGCATTATTCACGCGACACTGTTCACGTTTTTTTTTTTTTTTTTTAAACCCTAATTGATCAAGATAGGGAATCCCAATTCGCAGAATCAAAGACTAGGGCTATCGAATTGACATAACAAAAAAATAAAAGATAGATAACCTGGAGTAGAAGTTCGCTCTGATACCAATGATGCGATCCCGGATCGTACTCCTAACCAGGTCGTTTGTGAATCCTTGACCCGTAGTCTATATTGAGACTAGAACCTTGGAATATGACGAATAGATGGATAATGGAACCTAAACCCAACGCTTAAAGAAGCGCGAACCTCGGTATAATGAATGACGCCACAATCTAGTGTGGATGCTAGATTGATAAGTCAAGAAACACGCGAATTAATTAATTCACCATGTTTAACATGTTCTTAGAGAACACAAAGAGAAAACTCTCCAATCATAATTGTATTCATAACTTAACTTGATTAATAAAACAATATTGTGCCTCCTTTAAATAGGAGTAAACAAAACAATAGAATCCTAAAACAAAAAGGAAACTAACTCCTATTAAAAATAGGAATCTTAATAAAAGGAAAAAAACTAAATATTATCTCCTAATTAAAATAAAAGGCCTATTAAAGAAATAAAGAAGCTTCCAAAATAATAGTAAAACTAATTAAATTCTTCGATAGCTGTTCGTGAGAACACGCTAGAAAAATAAGGCTGAATTTCGGACTTTAAGGCGTGCCCGCGCCTTATCAAAACAGTACTTCTGCCAAATTTCGGACTTTAAGGCGTGCCCACGCCTTATCAAAATAGTACTTCTGCCTTTTGGTCGCAATTCCCAGCTTTGGCGTGCCCACGCTTTAGGCAACACTTCTTCTGATTTCTTCACCTTTTAACTTCGGGCTTTCTTCCTCTTAAACTCCAATGCCCAATCTTTTGGAACTCCTTGGAATGCATAATTATCATTCAAGTTTATTGCATTAAGCATATGAAATTATATGGAATTCCTTTTGAATTTCCATGCTCGATCCTTGCTTGCCATCATGTGTGGATCATCATTTGGAATGCCACGAACCACCATGATTGAATAGAAACTAGAGCTAGGCCGGATCACATCACATTCCATCTTGCCTGCTTAGGGGTTAGTTTCTTCATAGAATTAAAGCAACTAGTAGCAACATTATCAGTAAACACAAGGAAATGTCTACCCAACAAGTAGTGCCGCCATGTATGAACACAATGAACGACAGCTGTCATCTCCTTTTCATGAACTGAATACCGCCTCTCGGTATCACTAAGTTTCCTGCTTTCAAAAGCCACGGGATAATCTGCCTGCACAAGAACACCCCTAATTGCAAAGTTCGATGCATCTGTATGGACTTCAAAAGGCAAGTCAAAATCAGGCAAACAAAGTATAGGACTAGTAGTCACTACCGCCTTCAATTTGTCGAATGCCTCCTAGCATTCAGGCAACCAAATCCAAGGCCTATCCTTCTTCAACAGATCGGTCAAACACGCACATTTCTTAGAATACCCCTTCACAAACTTCCGATAGTAATTAGTCAAACCAAGAAAACTCTTAAGTTCTGTGACCTTTTTGGGAGCAGGCCATTTCACAATAGCCTGAATTTTCTTTGGGTCCATCCGCACGCTACCCTCAGAAATTATATGGCCAAGGAACATGATTTCCTTCTGGCCAAACTCACACTTTTGCAATTTTAAGTACAATTTTGCCTCCCTTAGTTTCTTTAAGGCCAACCTGAGGTGCTCAACATGCTCCTCAAGGGTTCGACTATATACCACAATATCATCCAAATATATCACCATGAAATCATCAAGGTACTCCCTAAACAAATTGTTCATCAACGTACAGAAAGTAGCAGGTGCATTTGTCAAGCCAAAAGGCATAACTAGATACTCATAAGAGCCATACCTTGTTACACAAGCAGTTTTAGGCTCGTCACCTTCAGCAATTCTGACCTGATAATACCCTGATCGCAGATCCATTTTGGTGAAGAATTTGGCTTTCCCCAAACGATCAAACAATTCATCCTGAATCGGCACTGGATAATTGTTTCGAATGGTGACCTTATTTAAGGCCCGATAGTCCACACACATTCTGAGCGAACCATCTTTCTTCTTCTGAAAAAGAACAGGGGCACCATAAGGCGCTTTCGAAGGTCGAATGAACCCAGCCTTCAGTATCTCATCTAACTGTTTCCGTAACTCAGTCAACTCAGTCGGGGCCATGCGATATGGGGCCTGTGCTGGCGGTTTTGCACCAAGCACCAATTCGATGGCATGATCAATCTCCCTCCTTGGAGGCAATTTCGACGGGAGTTCATTAGGCATCACATCCTTGAACTCTTTCACCAACTCTGCAACAGATTCTGGCACCTGCAAACCCACGGATTCCTCTTCCTCAAAGATCATTGCCAAGTATGTCATTTCCCTCTTCTTCAGACCACTCATCAATTACAAGGCAGAACACATTTCTGTCTGGCTTCGGGTCCTCGATAATGGAACAAAACATGGATTTGGCATATCCATGATGAACAATCCTTGCAAGTGCGGCATAACTGAAACTTGCACCTTAAGGAAGAATTCCAAGCCGAGTATGACTTGAAAATCGTCTAAAGGCACAGCCATGAAACTGCAACGACCACACCAATCACCCACTTTCAATGACATATCTCTTGCAACGCCACCAACTGGTCTCGCATCCAAGTTCACTGCTTTGATTCTGTTGCCATCATCAACCAATGAAAGGCCCAATCTCTGCACTTCTCGGTCTGAAACGAAGTTGTGCGTGGCACCTGTGTCAACCATCGCACGAATAGCCACATTATTCAGCAACACCTAAACATACATCAACCCGTTCACAGTCGCAGGCTGCACTTCCCTCTGAATCATATTAAGGAGTTGCAGCGGGTTGACGCGAGTTGGTTCATTTCCAGAATGGCTTCCCTCTTCCACCACCATAGCATTAACTTTTTCCTTCTTGGTACAATTCTTGGCCATGTGCAGGCCATCACAAATGAAACACCCTCCCCTATTAGACGCTGCGGGTTTTTCATGCTAGGTCTGTGAAATAGTTGAAGTGGAACCTTCATTCCGGCCTTTCTTTTTGTTCTTCCACTTATTGTTCTTCGACCCCTTATTGCCTTTCCCTTTGTCCTTCTCTGTTGGGGCAGCATTAGACTTGTAATCGACCAGCGCATCTGCCGTGGCCATGGCTGCGGGCAAGTCTTTGACACCTTGCCTCCGCAGTTCAGTTTGTGCCCAATTCTGCAGTCCTTTCATGAAGTTGAACATTTTGTCATCATCAAACATGTTCTTAATGTCCAGCATCAAGGACGAGAATTCTTTCACATACTCACGAACAGTACCAGTTTGCTTTAACCGGTGGAAATTATCACGGGCCTGCCATACAGTGTTGGTAGGAAGGAACTGCTCCCTCAATTCCTTCATCATTGCTTCCCAAGTCTGAATTTGAGGATGAGATTCATCCTCATACCGAGTGCGCCACCACAATTTCGCATCTCCCGAAAGGAACATGCTTGTAAGATCAACCTTCTCGGCATCCGATGTACGAACTACCTTGAAGTAGTGAGACATATCCCACAAGAAATTCTCTAATTCCTTTGCATTTCTACCGCCAGAAAAGGGCTTGGGTTCAGGGACTTTCGTTTTGAAGGCGAACGCATCTGACCCAGACACACCGCCAGAGGAATGGACTGCCATTTTCAGAATTCCAAGTTCTGCATCGAGTTTGGAAAGCCTGGCCTTATGATCGTCTGCAAGAGCCTTCACATCAGCAATAACCGAGTCATTTTGTTCCCCGGTATCTTTGACATGATTCTCAAGCATAACACGAAGGGACTGCAATTCAGACCAAATTTCTTCCATGCCAACAAGCAGAGTGGGATTAGTTTCCTCCCCCGCAGGAGGAACACCCACGAGTTCTTCCAAGCAAGTCACACGTTCACGAATTTTCGCTGTTCCGCCAGCCATGGATACTGTCAAACAAGGATCTCACGAATTTCTAAGCCAAACCTGGCTCTTATACCAAATTGTCACGGGGTAACTCTTTTTTTTTGTTAGAGGCTTACCAAGTGATTGCGTTATTTCACAAACAACCAGCAAATATAAGCGCACACACAATTCAAAATATAGGGACAAGCAAATTACAGGGACAACACTCCCAAACCTTTTCTCTATTGCCTCAATAGTTACAAAGAATACACAAATCTCGAATTTGTCTAACCAGCCAAACACACTTGGCTGAGACAACATTTATATGCATGCATGCAGTTGACAACCCCAACTGCCTTGGGCAATTCAAATTCAAACACAAAGAAACCAACACAACTGCAAGGTGGTTTTGTCTGCACAAAACTGCCTTGTTTAATTCAAACACAAGGAAACCCACACAACTGCCAGGTAGTTTTGTCCACACAAAACTACCTTGTCCTGTGCCAAGCATGTGCAATGGAGTTTTCCTTGTCTCAATTTAGACAACCAACTGCCCACATGTAGCTGGATTCCTCAGCTGCCTATCCATGCGTCAAAATGACGTAGTTTCGGTCCTTTCTCAAATTCCCACAAATTCAAGTCATAAGCCACTCATGACTTAGGCAACATTAGCCCACAAATGCAACTCTAGTAACCTACGTGCTGTGTCGGACGCCCACACTTAGCCCGCATGGGGACTGCATGCCACAGCTTACACCAGCCCCCTATAATACCACTTAATGAAATATCCAAAGTGGTAGCAGTGCACATCAGGTGTCATAAGTTGCTGCAACCCAAGTGCCCATGCACTTGGCTGGATTTCTCGAATAGAGCCTAACTGCCCGCACAGAAAGCCTCTAAAATCCCGCTGTGAACACCCCAATCCACGACTCTCGTGTGAATACTGGTTTTCTTTAAGCATCCTGCATTTAATCATGAGTCATCATACATGTAGAAAGACTGATAGAAAAGACTCCGATTTCGGACGCGTTGGGAGTCTAAGACAAACTTTGTTGCCTCTTCGCTTACTAGGACGGGGATCGACCTGCCCGGTCAGGTCGCGGGGTGCAGGGCAGCGCCCCGTTAGAAAATTTGGTTTTTTCCGAGCGCTCCTGCGCATTTTTTATGAGCCAGCCGCACCCACTTGTCGCACGCCCAACCGTACGGCTGCCTGCCAACCGTACGGTTGGCACATGCTAACCGCACCCCCTAGCCGCACGCCCAACCGTACGGCTACCTGCCAGCCGTACGGCTGGCACAACCCTGTCGCACGCCCCAGCCGCACCCCATGCGGGTACCCCTGCGGTTGGCCTCTTTTGGAGCGTTTTTGGCGGAAATGTTGCTATAAATAGGACCCTTGGGATCCCATTTTGGGATCATCAACATTCAATAGGATTTTTGGTAAGTAGGAGCTTTGTCAAAGTTTTGAGAAAATCATTTTTAGAGAAATTCTGAGAGAGAAGGCTAGTGAGAGAGAAGGCTAGTGAGAGGAAGTTAGTGAGAGAAAGCTTTAGAGAGAGAAAGTTCTAGAGAGAGAAGGAAGGCAAGGCAAGGCTCTCCTATCTTCTCCAAGCGCAGCAGGTATAACTTTCTATCACTCTTCTAAATTTTTAATACCGCATTTCAATACCAGTTTTAATACAGAAATTAGATAACTTGCAAAGAAGTTCATTGCTTTCAAAATAAATCCTTTCTAAATTTTACAAGAAAACTAAAATCCGTTTTGACACGTTTTCAAAACCAACAAAAACAAAAATAGTTTCCAAAGAAAGGAACTACGAGACTCTGATTTCATTCTACGAATGAATACGTAGGCGCTCGCAAAGCTCGAGTCTGATTTCAAAATATTATTTTAAACTGAATTTATCCGAAAAGGACTATTCTGAAAACAATTCAAACTACTTGCAAGATATCTAAAATAGGAATTAGATACGTGATCCATTAGGAGACCGAAGGGGCGAATTGGGTGCCTAATACCTTCCCAATTCGTAACGTAGTTCCCGAACCCTAACAAAGTTAATTTTCAAAATAAATCTCTGGTTTTAAACGTATGAATGATAATTCATTTCGAATTGTCCTTCGTACGATCTTTTGTTTGTTTTCCAGTAAAACAAACTGGCGACTCTACAAAACACGTTTTCAAATAAAAACCGAGAACGAGACCTCTCGGGTCGCGCGAGTCCGGATTCTCACACCCGCACCCCTTATTTCTATCGGGCATGCCTTGGCAATGGTGCAACCAAGTTATGCCAACTCCAACCCCAACTATTTAGGGTCTAACACAATATATAGTCGATTAATAGAGAGGCTGATAGTACTGTAACTTCTTTGGAGCTTTTGCGCTGTATTTGACGATCGAACTTGAGAATTTTATTATTCAATTCCTTAAAACAATTTTTAGATTGTTTTTTTATGATCTTTTAAGGATGGAACTTTACTCTAATCAACATTCAATTCATCCGTCAATACAGTTTTCAATTCAGGTCTCAATTGCGTTCCGGACAAATCCTAGTTTTCTATTTTCTTTCAATTCGATTGTCTTTATTTGTTTATTTTCTTTGCTATTCATAGATTAGTTATTTGAGATCATGTATACTCTGGAATCAACCTTAATCCCACATTTTTGGGGTTAGTTCTAGGGTTTATAGATCTATTTGGTTGGTTTGTCGATTTTTTGTCAATTTATGCTTGATTCTTATTTTATATTCAAATAGTTTATAGTTTTTCTATACTATTCATGTGTGATTCCTCCTTGATCATTAAGAATCTGATTTTCCAAAATTCTTAGTATTTAGGTCAAGTTTGTTAGGTTTTTTTCGGTTGTGAGTTTATTTACTATTTTTGCCGTAAAATCTTTATTTTAAATCGAAATTGCAAAATTCTAAAGTCAAACATTTTCAAATTTAATATTTTACATTATTAGGTATGTGTTTATTGTTTTCCATATTTTTAAGATTATTTGTAAGTTTACTTTGATTATGACTAGCTAAATCCTTTATTAGGGGGTTCGTAGTGAAAGATGCGTAATTAATCTTTGAATATAATCCAATCTAGGTTTGAATCTGATTTTTTCATTGGTTATAGATCACCCACTGAATGAATGAGTATGTGCTTATCTTTACATGCGTTAAAAATATGTTTCCATAAGTTAACTCAAAGTTCTATTTGATTAAGAACCGTAAAAACGTCGATTCACGAATTTTTGCACAAAAATCCTAACATGGCTGATTTGAGGATGGTTTTTATCCTATGATTAGTTGTTTTAGTTTCCGAAGTGAATTGGATGATTTGGTACTATTTTGGTATTTATTCACATAAATGCCGAGAAAGTATTGGTTTTTATTTTCGCAATTCTTTTTAAGACGCATTTGCTTTGAATCACATTCAAACCTATTCAAATATTATAGGAGTGCTAGGCTACTGATCTTTTAGAATTTTAATAACTTGGCTTATTTTTTTCATGCACTAGTGTAGACACCCCGATCTGTGACCCCCGCAAGAACCCTAACGACCTTCAAGAACTACTATTTTGGGGCCCGGGACCCACCCGAGCACCCGAAACCACCCCGAAAGGGTTTGTTGGCCAACAAACCTATTTTTAAGGGAGATTGTCGCACGAAAAATGGGTATGTCGCGTAACAATCCCTGCTATGTCGCACGACAATCCCTCCTGGCACCAGACCATCCACTCTCTGACACATCAGTCTGTCAGAAACATCACTTCAGCCGTTTTTCGCGCGACATAAGTCACATTGTCGCGCGACACATGCCCTTTTTGGGGAAGTGTCGCGCGACATACTCTTCTGAGCAGTATAAATATGCTAACACCCCCAAGGGTTTGGGGACATCTACTTGGGATTGAAGAATTCTAAGTTTAAAATATGATTTTCTAGTCTTTTATCGAGCATTCTCTATTACCATCTTATTTCTGAAGAATTATCGAATCTATTCTCGACACTCGACGTGTCCTGTCTCTGGAATCAAATTCTCGGAAATATCTGAAGAAGGAAAAGATTATTATCGCCGGAAATCTCTCCGCCGCATCATATTTTCTTTCTTATTATTATTATTCTCGTCAGGAAAGGTAAAGAAAATTCCTTCTAGTATTTAAATCAGATATCTGTGTACTTGTTTTACTTCTGTTGTTCTGTCCAAGTTTTATTTGAATAAACTTATTGCCAAGTTACAAATATTTTACCGTTTTCAAAACAAAAGACCCTGATAAAACTATTTACAAAACCAGAAAAGTAAGTATATTACCATCCGGATAAAATCCTGTTTTCAAAACCCGGACCGGTAAAACTTACTTAGGAATTAAAAAACCCAGTATATCCTATCTGTTTCATAGATTGTGATACGTATGGTAGAACTCCCCTCAAGAGTTCTAATTCCATGTCAAATTAGTTCCGATACAAGATCCAAACTTTTTCCAAAATAAATCCAAACCCGAGAAAAATTGTCGTCATCTGAGAAATAACACGATAAAACTCCCTCTAAAGTAAAGAACAAATTATTGACACATGTATTTGCATCTCTCAAAACAAAACATCGGATCTCGGAACACAAAGGTTTTCATCCCTTTTCCCGTTTTAGCCTAAAATTAGGGTTTTTCACTTTGAAAAGTAGTAGACTGTCAGTAAAAGCATCCAAGTTTTTCAACATAAAATAAACATATAAGACCACTAGAGACCGAAAGGGCGGAATGGGTGCTTAACATCTTCCCAAACCGTAATATAGTTCCCGAACCCTATAGAATCCTGGTTTCGTAGACAAACGTGTAAAGGAAGGCTTATCTGTAGCCTTTCCTCTTACACAACTATTTTGTCCGTTTTCTCGTAAAACGTACTGGCGACTCTGAAAGAACCCCTTTGCATCTAGAAATAGAACATAGGGACATGTGATATGAATCAACGAAGATACTCCAGCAAATGGAACGACGGAATCCGTTCCGACGTTTTAGATGCCCAACCGAACGGGGACGAGACCCGGGGGTCGCATTTGTGGATTCTCATAGTGGCGACTCTACTGGGGACTGTTAGAAAACTAGACTCTTATATGTGGACTTTTGTTTATCTATTGAATACTTGCTTTTACTGCTTTCCCTACTTATGTTAATTGATTGAGAAGAAACATTTTTTCTAAGAATGAGAGTTTTTCAAAAATACGTAATCAAGATAATGATATTTGTAAAACCAAAACTTTCGAACTTTACACGCACTTTCACAAATCATGCATTGGTTCTACGAGTGTGAAAATTACCCCAAACCCTCGAAAGTATTATAAGTGAGTAGGGAGTTGGCTTGCTTGGGCCAACATAAACCGAAAGCATTTACTTCTACTCTCCTTGGCCAAGAACGCCCCCGAGGTATATCGAGTGACGAGAAAACTCACGTACCCGGGAAGTATATCAAAAGGCCCTTGCACGTACCCGCCCCTGGGGTATATTGCAAGGTCTTGCCAAAAAGGAGGGAGCCTGAAGCCTTAACCGTTTGTACACCTGCGCTGCATGTAAGATTGAGTCAGTTAAAACACTTGTCAAAAGGCCGTAGGGGATGTACCACCTTACGGCTTGCTTTCCAACACCTTTTTAAAAATCCGAGGCTCTTCTAGGCAATTTTTAGTGGTTTTTTTGGCAAAAATCGAGTCGCATCACAGTCTTCCTTCATCTTTGCCACGTGGTTTCGTCTACAGTCGTAAAGCGACGACAGACTGGAAGGTTGGGCTGGCCGAGATCACACCGGGAGACTAGTGAGACCAAGCACACCTGAAATGGCCGATGAATGTGAGAACCGAGAGACAGATCAGATCCTAGCCGAGGCGTCTGCAGTTCAGCCTACTTTAGCCGAAATGCACCGTCTGTTAACGGCCGTCAGCATGAACCTAGCAAGCCTCACAAACGAGCAACAGAATACTCGAGTTCGAGTAGAGGAGTTGTCAGCCGTATGGACCGCGCCACCGGGGTTTGAACGACTACCACCAAATCGAGATCAAGGGCAGTCATCGCAAGTGCTTCCCCCAGTTTAAGGAACCAATCTACCCCAAACGGGTCCCATCATAGCCGGTCCCGTTCAAACGGACCCCAACAATCAGAACCAATGGGCCCTAGATTCAGGCCCTACTTATCAGCAACAAGAACCACCCATAGTTTGGCCACAGCCTCAAGTACAACCCGGCTTTGACCCCCAATACCAACCATGGCCACAAATTCCCGCAAGACTTATTCCACCACCGGCCCCAGTAGCCCCTCCCAATGAATACCTAGACATCAACCGACTCCGGGCAGTGTATGCCAAATTAGTTATAGCTCGGGAACAGCTCGACGAAATGTTAAGAGAGAGCGAAGAGATGAAGAAACTGAAAGAGTAGATGAAGGTTTTGCAAAGAGGGATTTCTTTGATAAAAGGGGCAGACGAGATCACGGATATGAATGCCTTCTCCCTCTACCCAGAAGCAAGATTACCCCAGGGATTCAAACTCCCTTCCATCACTAAATTCACAGGAACCATGCCTCCTAAAACCCATCTTCAATCCTACATAAGATCCATGCAAGTATCCGGGTGTGGAGAGCCGGAGTTGGCCCAAGCCTTTCACATGACCCTCACGGGGGCCGTCCTGAGATGGTTTTTTGATCTGAAAAGACACCACACGAAGACTTGGGGAGATATCGTGAAGGAGTTCATGACTAAATACGGGTCCAACGAGGATTTGGAAATTACCCGTAAACACCTGGAAATGGCCAAGCAAGGTGAGAAAGAAAGCTTCAGCGATTTCATCACGCGCTGGAGGGAGATGGCCTCCCAAATGTCCAAACGGCCTGATAAAGAAGAACAGTTGGGGATCATACAGAAGAACTTCACTCCAGCCGTACTGAGTTGCATGGGGAAACATGTATTCCCACACTTCAGAGCCCCGTTGAGTATGGGATCATAAGTAGAAGAGGAATTGGCCAAGAAAGCTGAAACTGACACTAAGAAAGCCTCATACACCGGGAGAAAGACATCCACTCTAGCCGTGAATCAACTAAGCTCATACCCCTACCAACAATCACAACAAGCCCCTCCGATGAGTTGGCCGGCACAAGGAGACTCTTCAAACACCGAGGCTAAGAGGAGGAGAAACTTCTGCACCCTCCCCACTACCCTGGTCAAAAGCCTGGAACTACTCCGAAAGGCCGGACTGATCACTCCACTCAACTCGTGCCCCCCACCAAACCCTATTCCCAGCACCTGGAGAATGAATGAGAACTGTGCATACCATCAAGTAGCTGGCCACGACATGGAACGCTGCTTGGCTCTTCGCCATCGTATCCAGGACCTCATTGAAGCCGGAACCATCCCCGCACCTGGCGGACCCAATGTTACCAACAACCCCCTTCCCAACCACGCTCCACCTGCGGGGATTAATGCCTTAACCACGGAAGAAGAAGGTTTTGATCCCGTGGGACTCATTCGAGATGACCCGGCCTGCAAGGCACCCGCAGTACTACCAGTAAAGGCTCAAGTAGCGCCAGGCCTCAATCCGATAATCGACCAATGGATGGCTAAAATGAACTTCCTACCCGGACAGGGTTTAGGAAAGACAAATCAGGGAATCTCACAGCCACTCACAATAAAAACCAATCCCAGAAAATCTGGGATAGGATGGACCCAGGAGAAGAAGAAACAGCCGTGGAAACCACGAGGGCCCCCTAAGGAGACAATCTGTATGACAGAAACTTCCCCCGGGACTTTCAGTTGGTCGGAAGAGCCAGAGACATCAGAAATCTCAGAGGGATCAGACCCAGCATCCCTTTGGATACAACAGATTACCCGCTCAGGAAGGGTATACCAGCCACCACCAATGGACACCGAGAAGACACCGCCCCCCTAAGAAAATAGGAGAAGATCGAGTACTGGAGCAGTTGAAGAAAACTCAGGCACACATCACCATTTGGGGCCTCTTGGTTGCCTCCAAACCTCACAGGACCGCTTTTATCAAACTTCTAGACGAAGTCGTCATATCACCGGACTCCACACCAGAGCAACTGCCAAACATGATTGGGTCGCTTACAGTCCAAAGAAGTCTGTCATTTTCCGATGAAGACTTGTCTCCATTGGGGAGGAAACACAGCTTGGCCCTCTATATCACCGTTCGGACCCGAGGAAAAATCCTGCCACAAGTCCTCATCGACAACTGGTCAACCATAAACGCCTGCCCCCTAAAGACCTCCAAATGTCTGGGTATCTTGGATTCAGAGCTTTCCCCGTCAGCTGTGACTGTTAAGGCCTATGACAATACCAGGAGGGCCGTTCTGGGTTCCCTAAAACTAGATCTCATGGTCGGTCCCGAAAATTTTTCGGTCGACTTCTAAATCATAGACATTCCCTCCAGTTTTAACCTCCTGTTGGGAAGGGCATGGCTACACAACATTGGAGCACTCCCCTCCTCCTTACACCAAAAGATTAAGATACCGTTCAGAGGGAATATAATCACCATCCAAGGAGATCCTGAAAGGACCTTGGCAGATCTAGAGTTACCTGTTTTGGGCATCGGGAGCCAGAGCCTACAGTTAGGGGGTTTTTCTTACGAGCCTCAAGTACAAACTCTCACCACCCAAAGAATCGAGTATCTACCCCCTGACAATATCCCCGGTCTCAGCACCAAGATCACAAATATGTTGAGAATGATGAAATATTTACCTGGAGCCAGTCTAGGAATGGGGCAGCCAGGGTTACTCCAAGCCTTAGAACCAGTGGCGAGGCACGAAAAAGAAGGATTGGGGTACCAACACACCGCAAAAGACGACCAAGAGAGAAGGAGCTGAGGGCCTCAGTATCCGAGTTTTAGCTTTCTGAATGGGTTTTTCGTTAAAGAAGGAGAAGACTTCCCCTTTTGCGGCTTTCAAGAACCTTGGAGAAACGGCGACGAAGAGAACCTTTCGGGATGGAAAATCTTCTATAAAGAGGACCTTTATATCAAGGAAAACACCATACACAGCTTCTCTACCAAGTTGACAATCGGGCCGAAGGAAGAAGGTGAAGACGAGAAAGATAAAGAGGAAGAAATGATCGGAGATCTTTTCGACATCATGGCTCTGGGGGATAACGAGCCAAGAGACGACCCTGTACACTTGATATACACTGATCCAGACTACCAAGGAGGAAGGGGAAAGAGTGAATTTGTAAGGGTGAAAGATAAGAGTGAGGGTAAGGTTAGGAAGGAGTCACTCCTAGATGTACTTTTTAAACTTGTACCTTTAAACACTATTATCAATGAAGAAAACTCTGTTTTGCATTATCCTGTTATTTTGAATTCTGTAATTGCTTATATGGAGTTGAAAAGACTGAACGAACACCCTGAACGGGAGGAGCAGCGTATACATAGCAAGGAAGGAGACACTCTTGTAATCAACCTCGGGACAGAAGAAGAAAAAAAAAAGGTCCGCATTGGGGCAAGTCTAAGTGGGACAGAAAGAGAGGAATTCACACAAACTCTGAAAGAGTACGTGGATGTCTTCGCCTGGTCTTATGCGGATATGCCAGGTTTGAACAGTTAAATAGTCATGCACGAGATACACACCAAGCCAAAATTTAGGCCCATCAAGCAGAAGTTGAGAAAACTTATGCCAGAATGGTCCTTGCAAGTGAAAGAAGAAGTGATGAAACAACTTAGTGTGGGTTTCTTACGGGTGATCGAGTACCCTTCATGGTTAGCCAACATTGTGCCCGTTCCAAAGACAAATGGGAAAGTCCGCATGTGTGTGGATTACCGAGACCTTAACAAAGCTTGCCAAAAGATGATTTCCCATTACCCAACATCGATTTGATAGTGGATAATACTGCCAACCATGCCCTGAAGTCATTTGTGGATGGTTTTGCCGGGTATAACCAGATCAAGATGCACCCGGATCACCAGGAGAAAACTGCATTCATCACACCGTGGGGAACATACTGCTACACCGTTATGCCATTCGGGCTAAAGAATGCCGGAGCAACATATCAAAGGGCAGCAACAGCTATCTTCCACGACATGATTCACAAAGAAGTAGAGGTGTATGTGGATGACATGATAATCAAGTCAAAGGAGAGGGAAGGCCATGTATCAGCTTTACGAGCTTTCTTTAACCGCCTCTGCCAGTACCAAATGAGGCTCAATCCGCAGAAATGTGTGTTCGGGGTAACCAAGAGAAAACTCCTGGGCTATGTCATCAGTAAAAAGGGAATCGAGGTAGACCCTGCCAAAGTTCGAGCTATCCGAGACATGCCCGGGCCTCGTACCGAGAAAGAAGTCCGGGGATTTCTGGGTAATTTGCAGTACATCAGCAGGTTCATCTCTCAGCTTACTCAAACTTGTGAACCCATCTTCAAACTCCTGAGGAAGTCTTCACCAGGAGAATGGGACGATCAGTGCCGGGAAGCTTTTGATAAGATAAAGGACTACCTCTCCAACCCCCCAGTATTAGCCCCACCACAAATTGGACTACCACTAATTCTATACCTAACCTTCACTAACTCGGCCGCAGGGGCCATGTTAGCCCAACACCTGACCGATACCCGAAAAGAGCAGGCCATCTATTACATCAGCAAAAAGCTGTCCCCGTTCGAGATAAATTACACACCATTGGAGAAATCATGCACCGCTCTTGTCTGGGTAACACAGAAACTACGACACTACATGCTGGTTTTCCCAGTCATCCTGGCATCACGAATTGATCCGTTGAAATACCTCTTCGAGAAACCAGCTCTCTCGAACCGAATGGCAAAATGGTTATTTTTACTCTTCGAATTCGACATTACCTACATGACCCAAAAGGCAGTCAAAGGCAAGATCATAGCTGATTACCTGGCCCACAATCCGATATTGGGAGACATGCTAGAAAAAGCTGAGTTCTCGGACGAAATCATCATGAATGTCGAGATCGATGAGGACTGTAAATTGTACTTCGACGGGGCCGCCAACCGGAACGGAAATGGGATAGGCATCCTGTTAGTCTCTCCAGACCAAACTCACTCACCGGTATCATATCGTCTGAATTTCTTCTGCACCAACAACATGACCGAATATGAAGCCTGCATACTCGGGTTAGAGATCGCGCTCCAAAGGGGTATAAAGAGAATACAAGTATACGGAGATTCAGCACTAGTGGTCCACCAAGTTCTGAAGGAATGGAGAATCAGAGATGAGAAGTTAGTCCCTTACCTCGCCCGACTGGAGGATGTCGCGGGAAAGTTCGAACATGCGGAGTTTTACTATGTCCCCAGGTCACAGAACAGTTTTGCTGACGCACTGGCAACCCTGACATCTATGATCGATATCCCGGAGGGGATGGAAGAAATAACTCTTACAGTACAAAAGAAGTCAGGACCAGCACACTGCATGGCCTTGGAAGTAGAGAATGAAAGAGAAAGGGACTCAACCACTTGGTTTTACGATATCTGGAACCTGTTGAAAAATCACCAGTATCCCGAGAAAACAGACAAGAAAACATGAGTCACACTCAGGAGATTAGCATCAGGGTTCATACTTTGCGCCGGCAGGCTATATAAGAGGAACTACGACGGTACCCATCTCCAATGTCTCACAGAAAAAGAGTCCGTCAAAGTGATGGATCAGATACATGGGGGCGATTGTGGACCTCACATGAGCAGACATACACTTGCCCGCAAGATCATCAGGCAAGGCTATTTCTGGTCTACCCTGCAGAACGACTGCGTTAATCACGTACGCCATTGCCACAAATGCCAAATCTATGCTAAATCTTAGAAACTTCTTCCGAAAGAGTTGTACAACATGACTGCTCCTTGGCCTTTCGTGACTTGGGGAATTGACATCATCGGGAAGATTTCACCCAAAGTCAGCAATAGCTATGAATTTATACTAGTGGCCATCGACTACTTCACCAAATGGGTGGAAGCCGAGTCATTCCAAACCATCGACGCCAGAAAAGTTGCCCGATTTATCCAATGGAACATCATCTGCCGGTATGGGGTCCCACATGAGATCGTCTCGGATAATGGCACTCACTTCGAAGGAGAGGCCAATACAATCATGAAAGAATACGACATTACCCGACATAAATCTTCGCCGTATAGACCACAAACCAATGGGGCAGTTGAAGCCGCCAACAAGAATCTGAAGAATATCCTAAGCAAGATGACCGACACCTGTCGAGACTAGCCAGAGAAATTACCATATGCATTGTGGGGATACCGCACCACCGAGAGGGTCTCCACCGGGGCAACCCCGTTTTCTCTTACATACGGGATGGAAGCAGTACTCCCTATTGAGTTAGAGATCCCCTCTCTCAGAGTAATGCTAGAAAATCAAGTCAATGAACTGGAGTGGGTCCAGGCACGTTATAATGAGCTAGCCCTACTGGATGAAAAGAGGTTGAAAGCAGCATACCACCACCAGTGTTATCAGAAGAGAATCGCTCGAGCATTTAACCAGAAAGTGAGGACTCGGGGTATCAATAAGAACGATATCGTATTGAAAGAAATTTTAGAGCCAGCCAGAGATCCGAGGGGTAAGTTCGGGCAGAAGTGGACAGGGCCGTATATCGTCAAAGAGATTGATACCGGAGGTGCTGCTATACTCGCTGACTTAGACGGGCAGTTGCTGCATTCACCAGTCAACATGGATCGACTGAAGAAGTATTACCAGTAGATGTAACATGTATAGATAAGAACTACATAAACCTGAGCCCCAACTCAAATTAAATTATGTCGTTTTGAAAAAATCAAAAAGGGGGAACGTAGGCAACCTGAGAAGTGACTTTAGGCCCAGTTTTAACTTTGTAAAGAAATTTATTTTCCATAAACAGTCCTTCATATATTATTAAAACAGTGGTTCAGAACACCGAAAGTTACAAAGGAGATACAACATATATAAGAGACTAATCCCTAGGGGTTGGCCACACTGGGTCCTCAGTAGCCAAATCGATTCGAGCCTCATCCAAAATCTGGTACGCAAAAACAATGTTATCATCAGTGGCCTTAGTATCCATGAATCGAAACTACTCCATTTGAAGGGGGTCGTCAATTAGTTCTCCTTCTAGAGATTGCCAGCAAGAGCGGATAATGTCAGCCCGGAGGGGCCGGGTAATATCGAAACCGGCATAGTTGAACTGACGAGTCAGTCGAGCACGCCACATCCTCTCTACCGATAAAGAAACATGCGGGGTCACAAATTTAGACTCAGAGGAGAAGTTGTTCAGACCAAGGGGAACCTCCTGAGGAACGTTAAACTGCCGAAGAAGACGTCCTGAGAGATAAAAGGAGGTAAACCAGAGCCCGCGAAGCCGAACGTAGTTTTGACCCCCAGTACTAAGCACCATCGCCCTCATTTTCCACCAAGGAATGTTCCACCGGATAGCCCGAAAGTTCTCCGAAAACCACACCGTCCAATCAGAGGAAGACACGATCAAAGCCCCAAAGAGGGGACGACGGAAGAAATGCGTCGGATTATCGAGCCGAACCCCATTGAAGCCCACTAATCGGAAGCGCTCCAGTAGCCATATATATAGTAAACGCGGACTCCCCCTAAAGAAGGGTGAAGCCCCCCTTTGAACATCATCCAGACCATTCAGGGTCTCTGCAAGAACAATGGGGACTATGGACTCTCCATTTCTAGCATGGTAGATCAAACTCAGAATAGTCGGATCAACACGGGAGGAACCCATCACCAGCAACATATCAGAAACAAGGCAGATCAGGGCCGCCACAGTACGCCCCACGCCGTAAGAGGCTCTATCTTCATAACGATCAAAGAACCTCACCATTTTATGAAGGTCAAGGAGTCCGTCAGTAATAAAACCATCACAGGCCGCTTGGGGAATGGCTAACAGAGCGATCAGCATATCCCGAGGACCAATTTCTTCTATGGGAACTGCCATTGGGAGACGAACGTCAGAACGCAACAGCCAAGAGAACTCCTCATAAGTCGGACAGAGCTCGTCTAGTCCAAAGCGAAAGAGATGGTCCACAGGACTCCAGAAATACAAAGCACCTAACAAAAAGGAAAAATCGACGGGACGATGGCACCAGCCCGCTAAAGGACTAAAAGCGCCGAAGTTCAAACCGTTTTCAAAAGATATCAAAGCATCTCGAGCATTGACATAGGCAAAATCAAATTTTTTGCGATAAGAGGACATTTTTGGAAGGTGTGGGGATGAAGGAAGGAAGATGGGTGTATTTATAGCAAAAGAGAGGGTCTTGTGCCTGTTTGTCGCGCGACAAACCCATGTCCAGGAGGGATTGTCGCGCGACAAACCCATTTAGGGTCACCTTATTTTTGTTTTCCTTACACATGACAAATCATTCTTGCCAAAAAAATTACTTCTGGATGTATTCTTGTTCTCACTTTATTCTTTTTACAGAAAACCTAAGTACTACCGCATTACAAGGTATGGCTCCTAAATTACTAAATCCATCACAGACAGAGAATAATAATATATCATCAGGCACAAATAAAGATTTTCATAAATCCAATAAAAGAACAGTTTTCAAAAAAACTACATATCTGTCTAAAAATGCCTAAATAAATACATATCTGTCCAAACTAACACTAAATGCAGGAAAGAGAAAAAGCTAATCTACTCGAGCGCGTTTTGACACGCTCCCACTATCACCCGAGCCCTCCTCGAGAGTAAGATCATCCACTGGGACGCCAGGAACAGAAGGAACTACCACCTGAGAAGGCCCCGTCGACTGGACAGGAGCCGTAGGACGGATCACCGATGATCGAAAATGCCTGGAAGTCCGACTACTGCTCCTCTGAGACTCCGTCCGGGCATGAGAGGAAGTCAGGGGGTCGTCCGTCCGTAGGGAAACGTCAATAGCCCTCTGATAGTCACGCATGTATGCTGGAGGGTCTCGACCGACGTACTGGAGTAGGTTCCAGCTGTAGAGGTACTGGGCGTGCTAAGCCCGCAGATCTGCCACCCGTACACTCACCCTCTGTAAAAGACATAAGATAAGAGAATCAGCACAGTCAAGAGAATAAATAAGTACAGATAAAATTAAGAGAAGGTAAAGAAGGTACCTCATCACGAGGGCGACCACCCAAGTAGTCAAAAGTATCCTCGAGAAGAGGGTACTCAGGGACAGTGTATCGACGTAAACCAGTGCCGACATAAGAGATGTCTCTGGGGAGTGGGGGTAGATCTACCCACGGAATGGACGACCCTGCCGGGACAGCCGCAGAAGTGGACCCTCCCTCCTCGTGAATAGGAAACAAAAGAGGGCGAGAAGATGAGCCGCCGAGACCTGGAGATCGGGCTGGAGGCCCCATAGCAGTCGTCGGAAGAGGAGTCAACGTAGCGTAGGTACGGACCCCCGGAGGATCCACCATAGCCGTCGCCCTCAAAGGCGGGACCCCACTAAAAGGAGTAGTCGCCGCAGCAGGAGGGGTCCGCCCGAACTGCTCGTAATCCGCCCCAAGGTTCGCAGGCTCCCAGGACCTCTCAAAAATCCTACTCTCCCCTCGGCAGCCTCATCAGCAGCAAAGAGGACCTCCGAAGACACATAAGGGCCGGTAGGGAACTCAAAACCCTCAGCACGTCGCTCCTCCACGGGTGTCGTCTGAGGTGGCTGCTCCGGAGCCGCTGTCGTATCACCGCCCTCACCCCCGGACCTATCGCCACCCTCGGCAGCAGTAGGGATGTCCCTCTCCCCCTCGGGGTCCTCATCCTCGGAATCCAAGATGTTGTCCCTCTGATCGGGGACAGGTGGCAGGTAACCCGGAACTGCCTTGGCTAGGTGAGCCTGTCCTCATATGTAGTGGGGATCACCTCCCAACGCTCGGTATCTCTCATAGAAGACCCGTCCCCGAGTCCCCTTCGGCTCCCTCATCAAATAACAGGCAGCAAAAGTGGCGTAGTCTCCTTCCTCAGTGAATGTCTGAAAGCCAAGACCGTCCACCAAGGCCTGCACCGTCAACGGATCAATCTTGCCCGTCCGCCTCATCAGGACCGGGGGGAATAGTGGAACCCGAGGCCACTGGGCCGGTGTGTGCTGGCGAATAACTCTCTCGCCTAAGTAAAAGTGAAGGCCGTACTCATCCCTAATCAGTCGCCTAGTCCTCGAGGTGGTCAGAGCACGACCATATCCAAAATGCAGACCCAGATCACCCCAGGGGGCCCACTCAATCTACAAAGAGAACAAAATTTTATTTCAGCTATTTATATATCCTATTTACCATTTATTTATTAAAAAGAAAGAATACTAAAATATTTACCTGCTCCTCCAGCAGGTCATGGACGGCAGCAGCACCGGTCTCTCGAGTTCGGTATACATAGGGAGCCCTGTAGTTCCCCGTAATGAATCGACGGAGAAAAGGAAACTGATCCTCGTTCTCGACGAGGAGATCCACCTGGGCGCGCCCTAGACGGGTATACACCACGAACCAACTCTGAGGAAGAAACATAAAGAATATCAGTAATAGTCAACATGTAAAAAGTAAAGAACTGGAACAAAGCTAAAGGGAACAAAGGTATATACCTCCCACAGCAGAGAAAAGCCCTTAAGGTTCAGGGCTAAATGGCGAGAAACCTGGTCCATAGCATCATATAGGACTGCAAGGATGAAGCCTCCCCAGTCATAGTCAAACATGATGCTGAAGTCCCGAAGATAAGGCAGCCACCAAAGATGGGCCGTGTCCCCCCCCCACGAGCCTCGAATAGATTATGGAGCGTCAGTAGAAGAAGGACGCGGGCATACTGGCGTGCCTCCTGACGGGTCATCGGCGCTCTTGAGGCAACTAATCGGGCTCTCTCCATAGCTAGCCGAGTAACCAAGACGGCCTGAGGAATCGTATCACCGGAACTCCGCCGCTCTGAAAACCATCCTAATGCACCAACGATGCCCTCTGCTGTCAGACGCAAGGGGACATTGATCTGTATAGGGACCCCCCTGAAGGAATCCCGGTCAGAGCAAACAAGTCGAGGGGGGTTATCGTTATCTCCCCCCAGCTCCAGTGAAACGTGTGAGTGGTGTCCCACCAATGACAGGCTAGAGTTGATACCAACACAGCTGCCCTAGATACCCCCTCCGGGAGGGCATCGAGGAGAGAGCTGAAAGGAGTCGCAAAAAGCAACTCCTGGACAGGAGCCGGTGCCTGTCGCCACTCTAACGATATGATGTTGGGAGAACCCCAAACACGGCCAACCCACTGCGAACAAAAGGAACGAGTACAGGATTAGGAAGGTATTTTGGTGTAATTATGAGAGATATAGGGTTATAAGGGTAAATTATGTAATTTTCCAAAATCTGAGGGTATTTTGGTGTAATTATGAGAGATATGGGGTTATAAGGGTAAATTATGTAATTTTCCAAAACTTGAGGGTACTTTGGTGTAATTATGAGAGATATAGGGTTATAAGGGTAAAATATGTAATTTTCCAAAACCTGAGGGTACTTTGGTGTAATTATGAGAGATATAGGGTTATAAGGGTAAATTATGTAATTTTCCAAAACTTGAGGGTACTTTGGTGTAATTATGAGATATATGGGGTTATAAGGGTAAATTATGTAATTTTCCAAAACCTGAGGGTACTTTGGTGTAATTATGAGAGATATAGGGTTATAAGGGTAAATTATGTAATTTTTCAAAACCTGAGGGTACTTTGGTGTAATTATGAGAGATATAGGGTTATAAGGGTAAATTACGTAATTTTCCAAAACCTGAGGGTACTTTGGTGTAATTATGAGAGATATAGGGTTATAAGGGTAAATTATGTAATTTTCCAAAACCTAAGGGTACTTTGGTGTAATTATGAGAGATATGGGGTTATAAGGGTAAATTATGTAATTTTCCAAAACCTGAGGGTACTTTGGGGTAATTATGAGAAATATGGGGTTATAGGGGTAAATTATGTAATTTTCCAAAACCTGAGGGTATTTTGGTGTAATTATGAGAGGTATAGGGTTATAAGGGTAAATTATATAATTTTTCAAAACATGAGGGTACTTTGGTGTAATTATGAGATATATGGGGTTATAAGGGTAAATTATGTAATTTTCCAAAACCTGAGGGTACTTTGGTGTAATTATGAGAGATATGGGGTTATAAGGGTAAATTATGTAATTTTCCAAAACCTGAGGGTACTTTGGTGTAATTATGAGAAATATAGGGTTATAAGGGTAAATTATGTAATTTTCCAAAACCTTAGGGTACTTTGGTGTAATTACGAGAGATATAGGGTTATGGGGGTAAAATTATGTAAAACATAAAGGGTATCACAAGTAAAAGTATGTGTTCACTAAATTGGACGTTATTTCTAGGCAGACATGCATACTAACATTGTTTAAAATACATGCATGAAGCGACAGAAATAATAGAACAAATAAATACACAAAAAGAAGACGTACCAGAGACTGTCGACGGATCTCGTGAGAAACTGGCTCCATCAAGAGCCAAGGAATATCCGGAACTGGAGCAGCCTGGGTCACGTCTCGGTAGACCACCGCCCGACCACGGTCCACCCCATCCTCGCCGTACCAATCCAGGTCCTCCCAATCATCATGATGAGGACTGTAGTGGAGAACACCCTGAGCATCGATAAAGGTGACCTGCTCCTGGTCACCCTCTAGTCTATCAGGATGTGCAGGGTCCATTCGTGTATACGGAATATATGAGAGAAATCGGAAAAGTCGAAAAAACGGCAGAGCTTACGCGCTTGAGAGAAGAGAGAAAGGAATCTAGAGAGAGAGAGAAAGGAGAGAATGAGGTAGAATGAGCTCAGCAAAGGGCTTATATAGTGGGGCAGTTTGTCGCGCGACAAATGGCCACATTGTCACGCGACAAAGAGCCAGACACCGAAATGTCGCGCGACAAACCCACCCCATCCCCTGATTTTTTGATCTTTGTCTCATTTTGTCTCTTGCAGGGGTACTCCAGAGAGGCAGTTTTTGGAAAAATTGCTAAAAACTGCACACCCAGGATGAAAGTTTGAAGAAGACTTCATAATCATCTCCCCGAAAAAGTGAGAGCGAAATACAAATGGTTAAAGTAGTCTCTGATCTCACAAGAAGGACCGAGACCATCAAATGAGAAAAAGCAAGATAAGACGGGAATAGAAAAAATTGAAAGAGTAGAAAAGAGAAGAAACCCGCATGAACGCCCAAAGCAAGCGAGAGAAACAGAAATGCAGAGTGACAGGGATAGCCACACCAAAAGTGACAACTAGGCCAAAATCGGCTCAGGGCTTCGTTTTGGGTGAGTAAAGGCTCCTGATCACGACAAAGGGATGAAAAGACTCCTGGTCAAAAACAGAAAAGGCCAGGAAAAGTCCTTCCCAAAAGAGGGAGAAATAAGGGCATCGAAAAACAGAATACGATGTGGGCCCACCAAAAGAGAAAACTAAGAAGAAAACAGATATCAGAGATTGAACTTTCGAACAAATTTTCTTTTCAGCATGATACAGAAGAGATGGTTTGGAAAACCTCGAACCATCACTCTGCGGAGAGCAAGAGAAATCCGAAAACTACCTTCTGAGAGAAGTATCTTCACTCAAGAAAAACATGAGAGTAAAGTTCAGAAAGATACAGGGAAACGGACATCCAGATTAGACCCCGAGAAGCTCTTTTCAACTTCGCAAGATTTACTCTCTCTCACTCTAGCAGCCCTCTCCGGAGGCAAATCACAATCACAAGCCCTCTCCGGAGGCAAATCACAATCACAAGCCCTCTCCAGAGGCAAATCACAAACACAAGCCCTCGCCAGAGCCAAAATTACTCACGAAAAACCCTCCCAGAGGCAATTTTCTTTTCTTCTTACAGATCAAAAGCCCTCCCAGAGAGGCACAGTGTAGCAAATGGTAGTCCTCCCACCTGAGGCGAGAAGATCAAAAAGCCCTCCCAGAGAGGCACAGGGTAGCAACGGTAGTCCTCCCACCTAAGGCGAAGCCCTCCCAGAGAGGCACAGTGTAGCAACGGTAGTCCTCCCACCTGAGGTGAAGCCCTCCCAGAGAGGCACAGTGGAGCAACGGTAGTCCTCCCACCTGAGGCGAAGCCCTCCCAGAGAGGCACAGTGGAGCAACGGTAGTCCTCCCACCTGAGGCGAAGCCCTCCCAAAGAGGCACAGTGGAGCAATGATAGTCCTCCCACCTGAGGCGAAGCCCTCCCAGAGAGGCACAGTGGAGCAACGGTAGTCCTCCCACCTGAGGCGAAGCCCTCCCAGAGAGGCACAGTGGAGCAATGGTAGTCCTCCCACCTGAGGCGCAATGGTAGTCCTCCCATCTGAGGCAAGTAGAGCAAATGAAAGCCCTCGAAAGAGGCAATGAGGTAACGAAAAGCCCTCTTCGGAGGCAAAACCAAACACAAAGCCCTCTCCAGAGGCACTCACGAGCACTTCTTGCATTTACACTCCTTTAGAGTTCATGCGGGAGCCATGGATCATGGTCTCTTCCAGTCGCCTCAATTCCCTGCAAGCAAGGAGCTTGAGTCGAGAGGGTCTGTAGACACCCCGATCCGTGACCCCCGCAAGAACCCTAACAACCTTCAAGAGCTACTATTTTGGGGCCCGGGACCCACTCGAGCACCCGAAACCACCCCGAAAGGGTTTGTTGGCCAACAAACCTATTTTTAAGGGAGATTGTCGCACGACAAATGGGTATGTCGCGCGACAATCCCTCCTGACACCAGACCATCCACTCTCTGTGTGAGAATCCGGACCCCCGCTCGACCCAAGAAGAAAGAGAGTCCTCGTTCTCGGTTTTATTTTGAAAATGTGTTTTGTAGAGTCGCCAGTTTGTTTTACGAGAAAACAAACAAAAGATCGTACGAAGGATAATTCAAAAACGAACTATCTTTCATACGTTTGAAACCAGAGATTTATTTTGAAAATTTACTTTGCTAGGGTTCGGGAACTACATTACGAATTGGGAAGGTGTTAGGCACCTAATTTGCCCTTTCGGTCTCTTAATGAATCATGCATCTAATTCCTATTTTAGATATCTTGCAAGTAGTTCGAATAGTTTTTAGAATAGTCCTTTTCGGATAAATTTAGTTTAAAACAATATTTTGAAATCAGACTCGAGCTTTGCGAGCGCCTACGTATTCATTCGTAGAATGAAATCAGAGTCTCGTAGTTCCTTTATTTTGGAAACTATTTTTGTATTTTTGGTTTGTTTTGAAGACGTGTCGAAACGAGTTTTAGTTTTCTTGTAAAATTTAGAAAAGACTTATTTTGAAAGTAGTGAACTTCTTTGCTAGTTATCTAATTTTATGTATTAAAACTGAATTCAAATGCAGTATTAAAATTAGTTGAGTGGCAGGATGATGTACCTGATGCGCTTGAAGAAGAGATAAGAACCTTGTCCTGATTGCCTTGCTTGCCTCCTTCTCTCTCTAGAACTTTCTCTCTCTAGAGCTTTCTTTCACTAACTTTCTCTCACTAGCCTTCTCTCTCACTGACTTTCTCTTACTAGAAATTCTCTAAAAGATGACTCTCTAATGATTTTAACAGAACTTCTACTTACTAAAAACACTCATGAGTGTTGATGCCTCCAAATGGGATCCCAAGGGTCCTATTTATAGCAAAAATCCCGCCAAAAACGCTCCAAAGGAGGCCAACCGCAGGGGGTAGCCGCAGGGGGTGCGGCTAGGGCGTGCGGTTGGGGGTAGCCACAGGGCATGCGACTGGGGCGTGCGGTTGGTGCGTGCGGCGGGTGGCGTGCGGCTGGCGCTTGTGGTTGGGGTGTGCGGCTATGGTGCCAACTGTACGGCTGGCAGGTAGCCGTACGGCTGGGAGCGTGCGGCTGGGGGCTGCGGTTGGCTCACAAAATTGCACGGAACACTCGAAAGTAACTCGATTTTCTAACGGGGCGCTGCCCCACACCCCGCGACCTGACCGGGCAGGTCGATCCCCGTCCTAGTAAGCGAAAAGGCAACAAAGGTTATATCAAACTCCTCACGCGGCCGGAATTGGAGTCTTTCCTAACGGTCTCCTATATGTATGATGACTCAAGACTTAATGCATAAATGCTTTGTTTTTTGGAAAACCATTGTTCGCACCAGAGTCGTGGATTGGGGTGTTCACAGACCCTCTTGTCCCGGGATTCTTGCTTGCAAGAATTCAGGGACGATAAGAAGACAACGATTCACGACTCTCGGGTGACTCTCAATGCAGTGATAATTGAATCAGAATGTATCCTTTCTGGCATATGAATCTCGTTGCGTTCACAGGCGATGCAATCCACGATCGCCTCTTTCCTTTCGGCCAGGCGACACGATGCATCAATCTTTTCTTTCGTCTACCCTCAGTGGTGCGTTACCCTCAGCGGCACACCACCCTCAGTGTATAGGACTTCATGTGAGGAGTTTTGACAATTCATTGAGTCCAAATGATCGTAATGGAAAAGTGCTTCAAAGGTTTCCCATTTCTTAGGGAAAAGTGAAAGAGTGTTTATGGGTTTCAAATGTATCCCTTCGTGGGGATCCGGAGTAAGAAGAAATCAATATATTTTGAGAAAATTTGAAAACTCCCATCGTGGGGAGTGTGGGGATAGAGTTATTCCCTTCGTGGGGAATGCACGGTAAAGGTTATTTCCCTTTGTGGGGAAAGGGGATCGGAAAAAATTCCCATCGTGGGGAATGCGAAGAATTCCTAACTCTAAGGAATCCAGAAAAAATTCCCTTCTTAGGGGAATAGGCGGAGTCGTTATTTCCCTTCGTGGGGAATGCGAAGAATTCCTAACTCTAATGAAACAATTGGCCTCCAATGAGGTCCTAAGTACATGTATTCAATCTCCATAATATATATTCTAGTACAAGTGTGGTATTGAGGTAATCTATGGAGATACGTCCTCCATTTTCCCTTTCCTAGAAGAACCTGCACAAGTATCTGGATAAAAATAATCGAGGTGAGTCGAAAAGACTCAGTGGGAATCATACATTAAGTTTTGTATGAAAACAACGGTTATAAAATCCTTTTGTAAAATTATTAAATGAGTCTTTCACATATATGTATAAAATTTTTGAGGAAAAAGCCTTTTTCTCACTTGTCTAAATAATTTTAAAATCCACAGATGATACATAACTGACATCACATGGAAACCTATGGCACAATTAACATATGTTTATCTTAAGAACCTCGAGTCGTAATCTTCTATGTCACGCAATTATCCAATTGTACAACCAGGTTTGCATTTTGTGGCCTTTCACCCACGCGGTAGTAGGGCCTCCCGTTAGTTTTCCTGCACAATTTTGGGTTTTGAACTCAGGAGACTGTGTCCCAACTTCCGGCCCCAATCTTTTGAGACCAAACATGGGACTGATCATGGACTAGTGCTCGCAAATAATCTCAATAACTCATAAATCGGCTCATTTATGAAACAATTGTGCCATATCAATACTTTTCCTTAATTAAATATAACACCACATAAAACCAATGGGAGAAATCTTATATCAACCATTCTAACTAGTTTAATAACTCATAAACAACTGTTGGTAACATAAAAACCACCACTTAAACCATACAAGTAAACATTTAGCTTTATAGAACAATTCATCAACAATCAAATGGATTCCAAGTTGGTTTTATGCAAAATCAAGTGAATAGCCTCAATTTCTTGTCGAAACATATGTTTTTAACTATAAATAGGCTATCCAAATGATCAATTTCGACATAAAGGCATAATTTTACATAATCCCCAAAACCCATGTAGAAACTAGGTATATGTGACGCCCCGAATCCCGTTTCGAGATTTTCACCTCCGAGACCCGGTTAATCACGATGCCGTACACGACGTCTGGATTAAATTAAAATAAGTTAAACAATAACTAAAACATTTATTATATAAAAACTTGTTTATAAAAAAATTGGCGTGTGGATTCTATAAGTTTAACAAATCCAAAACCTGCATACAAATAAATAAATTCTTTCCAAAATCCTCACTCCACATTCATATAAAAATATTCATCGGAATGAAATCACAATATATATCAAGATAAAACAAACCCTCCAATGAGGTCCCAAATTGTAATATAAGCTTTATATTGTCCATATCTCAAATAAAATACAAGTTCTATCATATAACTGTGTAAATGTATCAAATACAATAATCAAGAGTCGTCCAAAGACAACTACAATCATGTAGGTCAATCAGAGGTCACTAGACTCCACACACGTGCCATCCCCGAAAATATACCTACAAGATTGGTTTGGAAAATGGGAGTGAGCCAAATACGGGCTCAGTGGGAACTATAAAGTTTGTATATAAAATATGTTTTGGGAATGATGCGTGCAAGTGTAATAAAGAAAGTAGTTTCTTTTGGTGATGAAAAACAGTTTATAACATGCATGCTGATGCTTTCCCATTCCCAAAATCTCATAAGATATAAGTTAATTAAAAATACACTTGAAAGCCCACTAATAACATAAGATAGCTAATAACCTCATACGTATGGTAAAAGAAGTATCGTTAAAATACAAACAATCTTTAGTAAGAAAATATACATATAAAACCATTGGCTAGTTTATACAACATAGCACCATAATCGTATCGTCTAAAAAACATCTTGCAACTAGTCAAGCATACTACTAAGTTTGCATTTCGTGGCCTTGTCCTTAGGATCACCCATTTGGCATGTAGGGCCTACACGATATTTTTTGAATATCTTGAAAGTGTTCAATCGTACAACCGGGTCTGCATTTCGTGGCCTTTCACCCATCCGGCATGCAGCGTATATGGTTTCGGGTCTTGCACCCAAGAGCACTATGGCCCAACTTCCAACCCCATCCAATGAGACCAAACCCGGGACCGAGACGATAAACTAGTGCAATTATGTGTGTATACATATCAAATCACTCAACTAGCCAATAAAAATAGAAGTGATGAAAACCATTATCATTCCAAAACTATACTCAATACATCTATACTTGTATAATTATCATAATTATATCTCAAGAAAGCATGAAATATTTGAAATCCGTATGCTTGGCTCAAAGATACGCTCAACATGTATATATATCTAAAAAAAAAGATATATATATATATATATCAAACTATATATATATATGTTCCATGAAAGTATATCCATATGTCATATAGTGGTATTGTTGTTGCACTTGGCATAAGTCCGCTAAATTCGCTAACTATCGTATTAAATAAGAATATTTGGGATTTATGAGGTTTAGTAAGTTTTCCTCAGAATTGGCACCAAGCCAAGTATAAAATAATTTTTGTAAGATATAAACTCCATAAAGCCTCCCCATGAGATTAAATTATGTTGTTTATACAAAACAGGCTTATAACGTTACCCAACATAGTTGCTAACTGGCCAAACAAATGACAAAACCCATAAATTATAAACCATCAACCAAAGTACAACAATAACATCACAGATACGAGTAACCAAGGCCAAAACATGCTTTCAAAATCAAGTATAACATCATAAGTATGCGTACCATAGCTACTGTTCATAACCATACCCGTATATAAGGGTTTTATACCAATCTTTAAAAAAATCAAGTAGAAATTGGGGTTTATTATATAATCAGTTATTTATAATCATATTAAATCTAAATCAAACCATAACTCAAGAAAAATCACCCCAAAGCCCCACGAACATGCAATTTTAGGTAAAACCCTAAGTTAAGCTTTATTTGGTGTGTACAAGATACAATAATTTGAAAAAGAGTTTAAATACTAGTGATTCCACCTTACTATGGTTAATCCCTTGAAGATTGAGTGATGGATTGAGTGATTACATCAAGAACCGAAACCCTAACTTGCCCTTAAGTCGCCATGGAAGGAAATGAAGGTTGAAGGTGATGAATGGTGATTTAGAAGTGGGTTTTGTGTGATTTGAAGCTTAGATCTTGGATGTGGAGTGAGAGATGTGTAAGAATCTCCCTATTTCTCTCTTTGGAACTCTCTAGAACCCTCCATGGTTGTATGAATGTGTTATGCTCGAAGTTGGGTGGTTTTGGTTGATAAGGTGTGAGAAAAACGGGTCAAAAGTAGTCAAAATATGCCTGCTCTGATGAGTAAGATCCTAGTCAAGGAAAAAAGCACATTGATCTGTTTTCCCAACAAAATCTGATGAGTAAGTAAGATCGATCTTATTCCAGGCAAAAGTGCACTGTTGGTATTCTGGTCATAACTCCTTGCTCCGAACTTGGATTTGGATGATCCACATATCGACGGAAAGCTAATTGAAAGATCTATAACTTTCCTCAAGGAAGTTTCCTAAAATTATGGCTAGATCCCTGCCTCGATACTAGTGAATGAACAGATTTAACGACCGGCTTACTACACACGCCATTTTGACTAACGGGGAGTACAAATTGGTGTTCGGTCAAAACACAAAAAATGTAGAATGGTATGAGACCTAAACATAAGCGTAAACTAGGACTTTATCGAATAAAGGACAAAAAAGTTATGGAGCTCCAAAGTTAGCTAAAATAAAGAAATCGTATATAGTGAAAACATGCTATTAACGTCTCGATTTCAATTCGGGCCACCCGAATCACGAAATGATTCCTCCCGCAAACTTATTAGACCAAATATGACATGCTAGAAGTTTCAAATCAACTAAGACAGGCTCAATACAAAATTTCAAGCCTTAACCGAGCTTAATGGAAGGATTAGCTCAAAAATGGAATACGGGGTGTTACAGTATATGTATATAAACATGTGGTGGAGCCGTAATTAAGTAATAATAGGTTGTAAAATAGAGTTTAGTGTTAGATTCCCACCTCAAAGGAGCTTGATCATCGAGTTTGGAAGGCTGAATCGAGCCACAAGCCATCCAATCACAAAATCCCCAATTTGAGCTTTAAGCCCTAGAAATGGAGGTGAGAGAAAATAAAAAAGATGAAGTTGGAAACTTGTTTATGGGATGAAACATAGATGAAAACCTCTACTAAAACCCTTAAAAAGAAGCTCCCAACTCTCTGTAACTTCCGTTCAATGTCTCATTCAAAAGTAGAGAAAACATGGGAAGCACAACATTTAAAACGAGTTAAGTAGGTGCACTGTTCAGACTGACAGACTTGTATGCCCATTTTGTAAACCGCGGACCTGTATGCCAAAAGCCTAGATCGGTCCGCAGTGTAAAATTGCCTATATTGATTTTTTGGCAGTTTGCAACTTAAAGCTCAATTTTTCACCATCTGAAGCTCGAATTGACTTAATGATAATTAAAAATCGTGATTAGCTTGGAATAAGGGTACGGGGTATTACAATTTTTATGAGAGTGCAATTGGAAAAAAATCTTCAATGTCGTATTTATGCCTATTGAGCCAACAACAGGCTCTTCTTTTGTGCCAAGGCATTTATAGTCCAGAACCATCTCAAACATCCAAAACTACAAAATTTTGATCTGTAATATTCTAAAACCATTTATAAAAAAATTCCACACTAAACACACCGAATAAAACATAATTTACATTAATATAAACATAGGGTGTTACAAGGTTGGTAACCTGCTATGGAAGGTATGGTACCTAGTGAGGAGATGCTTTGCTTTCGCCAAAGAGTTGAGTTTCTAACTTGTAGGGATGGGATTTCTTGAGAAAGTTAATTACAAATATGATTCCTTAAGCAATATGAGCCTTTTGTTAAGTATCCCTCTTTTTGCAATGCCATTCATGCAATGTTCTTTTTAATTCTTGATCCTCGTCCGTATGTTTTTGGACCTTGTCTTTAGCCCTTGGCTTTTGCATGGTTAACGGCCTTCTTCACTCAAAACGTAACTTTGGGCCTTTTGGCTTTGTTGTCACTCATGTTGTGGCTCTCGCTACCATATTTGTCCTTTTCTGCTTTTTAATATTCTTTTGGAACTATGGGATTTATCCTCTTTTCTACTTTTTTAATTTTTTCTTGTACCCATTTGTTCTATCCCGCTTTGTCAAACTCCCTTTTCACTTAACTCATCGAGATAACTGTTCCCGTCATTTGTTTCCAAAATTGCCGTGCTGTGTTTCAGTGACTTTCGGATCAAGAACTTTAAAAATGTGGTCCAAAAGCTTGTCGTACGATAAGCTACCTTATTGTATGACAAGCTCCCATTGCTCTATATATATTGCTTCTTCCTTTTCCTATTTTTCACCCAAACTATTTCTCTATCTAAAAATTTAACCTTTCTAGTTCAACTATTCTCAAATGGCTCTAACTTGGCTCTTGGCAATGGTTATTATGATGGCATATGACCCTTTAAGTGGTGAGGGAACTTTTGGTGGCGAGGGTGCAATGTGGTTTGGGTAAATGTGGTGAGCTGCCTTTGGGTTGCTTACTAGGGGATTCAATGGAAGTTATGGTTATTGGACTGGATGGGTCATTGTGATTACTTTGCATCATGACGATTGGTAGGATGTGGCATGGCGTACGGCTGACGCCGTGACCTATCGTCGTGTTGGGTACTGAGATATACAGTGGTACATAATGTTAAGCCATCATGGCTGATCATGGATGTAACACCCTCGCCTTAATTTACAGGACAACACCCGTAATTAAGACCCGGAGTGCTACTAACCCATCTTAGATTAACTAAAATGAGTATATATGGAAATGCATAAATAAATACAAACAGTAATATCATGCGTGTCAAACAACAAATTCATAATCATATTGATGATGTTAGTACTACACACAAACATCCAAACATATACATATTCACGTTACATAACCATCTAAGTAACCCAACTGAATATACTATACTCCGGGCTAACCGTGGCTTCCCAGAAGAACACATACATGACAAAAATGAGTCCGTATCAGAGCTAATAACACGTCCCCGATCCCGTTGTGTCCATGCCCTCTTTGGACTCCTGAATACCTGTATAGTTTTAAAAAAACGGGGTGAGCATATCGCCCAGTAGGGGGGAAGTAAAAGGGAACGACTTTGAAAACATTTATTGACTCGTTACTTTAAACAAAGTAAACCTTTCCATAATATAATTCAAACATGATTTGTAACTTATCATAATTTCACAAAACCATGCATGCTTATGCTTATGCAGGTTACCTCCGTTGTGTCAACCGTTACATCGAATCATCAGAATATGAGTGAGCCGAGATAGTAAATGATATGAGTCTGCCTGTCCAAGACCATAGCCGGTCCTTATCAGGAATTATAACTATAACAATAACCGTGGGCCTGACCGCCCCTCCAGAAGATCAATCTATGAACATTCATAACATAGGCCTGGCCGCCCTCAAGAGACATAATATCGAGATCATAATATGGCCTCTCCGTCTCAGGTGAATATCAACAGATAATAACAATTTGGACCACAGTCCACCATATCACGTCAATAGCTCATTTTCATGTCAACCAGAATATTAGTGCCTTGCCGTTGTCTAGATTTTCGGACTGCTCACTGCTGGCTCTAGACAGCCGACGACTTGCTGACCCCCCAAAGGTTTAGGACTTTCCAACCTAAGGGCACCAAGCCCTGCCTATTTTCCATACCGACAAGCACTAACCACAATTATTCCCCTTCACCGACGGAAGGCCCAAACATAGATACTAATCACTGTGGGCAACATCCCACCATACAACATAGCCGAGAATATATCCCCATACGAATAAAAACTCCCAAAGAGAGATAATCACACATTCAATAATGCCTCAAGAGCATAGAAAGCCATTCATAACATATTTATGAGATATAGTTCTCCCAAGAGATAATTTTCACACCATATGTCATAAGGAGGCTCCGAACATGCCAAGATATCCTCGAGATGCCGAGTTGACACAATAATGATGCAAACATGCACAACATGCTCTAAATGCAAGCTAGAAACAACATATGCCATATAATAAACCTTATCGAACCTCATACTTGTCCCTTGGTGCCTACCAAAACCATTTACTAGTTCAATCAAATCAACGAAACACATATACACCTGAGAGACATCCCGTAGAGATCAAATACTACGTGAGAATCGAGTTTATTTGGAATATATCGCTTCGTATCATTGAATCATAGCTTAATCATGCGCAACGTATGTATATCAAATGATATAATCAACATGTTAATATACATGTATAAAATCATCCATGTATAATTAATAACAAGAGATATGCGGTTTATATATCACGTATATGTAAAATCATCCATTTCTGGTTGAAATAAAATCATGTTATCAAGATTAGAGAAGATATAACCCCTACCTCAAGTTGTAGACCAAGAGACAGAAGAAAAGATGATAATCGAAGCTTTGTTTGATGAAACCCCGAATATCTCGTGTCATCGCATTTCTAGAATAGAAAAACCCCCAAATAACGAAGCTTAGACTTCAACCCGTATAGTCCTAGCTCAAGCTCGAGCTCCCATGGCAGATAACAAGGAAGAAGATGATGAATAGTGCTTTAGAAGTGGGTTTGATTGATTTGGAGCTTTGAATCTTTGATTCAGATGGATAGTTGCATAGAAATCTTCCTCTTTCCCTCTCTATAACTCCCTAGAGGAGTATGGAAATGTTTGGCATGAAGTTTGGATGAAAAATGACAAAAAATGGCTTAAAAACGTGCTTAAGTCGGTGGAAATAGTTAACTGGCAGACCGGCATGCAAAATACCCAATACCGGTCTGCGGGGGTCAATTTTCCCAAAAATTTGGTGCCGGACCGGTATGCCAAAAACGCTATACCAGTCCGCGCTTTACTTTTTGGGCCCTGGAGCACTGTTTTTGTTTTGGCCATAACTTTTAGCTCGGAACTCCGATTGAGGTGTTCTTTATGTTCATAGAAAGGTATTTCAAAGCTATACAACTTTCTAAGAGAACATTTTCCCAAATTCTGGATATATTTTTCTCAGAAATTCACTGAAGACAGCGCTCTGCCAAAGCGCTACCGAATGACCAGAATTTTGCAATGGGCCTACTTTGCGCCCTGTTTTGACCCACGAGGAGTGTGAATTGGACTTCGGACAAAACACAAAATTTGTAGAATGGTACAAATACTAGACACCCACTTGAACGGAATCTCATTCCGATAAATAAAGAAGAAATTACGATAGTTCAAAGATAGCTAGAAATAACAAATCACGAAAGGCCAAAACTTCTTACTTACCAACCAAAATCCATTTGAGCCACCCGAGTCACCTAACGATCACTCACATGAGTATAAATAAGCTAATATGATTCAATTTAAAACAAATTAAAATACGGGGTATTACCATCTCCCCCACTAATAAAAACTTCATCCTCGAAATTTCGATGGCATTCCTTTAAGCAAATAACTCGAGACACTTATCATAAATCTCGGTCTCCAATCTTTATAGCTCTTTTGATCACATGCTAAGTACCACCACACCCATCCACGCCTCACCTCACCCATGTCCTCACACTGGACATCCGAAAGGGCCTGTTGGACTGTTGGCAAATTCTGGTTGGTGTACTTAACCATGCACCAATCAATCCTCATTGGCACTTAGCCAACTCATATACAACAAACAAGGCCAACACAAATATCATGTAGCCAATAAATAAGAAACAACAATAAAGATACAAGAACAAGGACAACAATGAGTGCTTTAGAACTCAATACTAGTGATAATGACCCACAATTAGTCTCATCCGTTTTGTTCTTATATCAAGCCATTGCAAATCCCAAATAAGTTGATATCCACCCAAAGGTTTCCATAATATACCCAATTGTCAAATCCCTTAACAGGTCAACATCAAAGAATAAAACCATAATTCCCATAGTATAACAATCCCATCCAATGGATTCACATACAGTAAAACTTATCCAATTACAGACATTCTTTTAGACTCTCCGTAAGTCTATATAAAATTATCATTAATTCACGATTGATCTACATATCAAAGGTGTTTACTTATACGAGATATACATCATCGATCCATTGGTACCTAACATACCAAGTCATCTCTCTCTATGGTACATATTTGGAAAAATTACACGAACACCATTACTACACAACATGTGAGAAACTCATAGAATCCAAAACTTAATGTCTTACGATGACTCGAAGGACTTTCTCAAATTTAACAAAGATACACGTAACATATGCTAAATTCAGACTTCTAGGAAATAATTCCTTCGATTCCTCTAGCCAAGGATTTAGATAGAGTTTAACTTGTCAGCAATGAAGGTGAATCCATAAGTTGTTAACAACCCAAAAATGAACGATATCGTATTCTCATTATAGAAATTACCACACAAGAAAACAAGATAGAAGAAAAATCAAGTATAGATATCCCAAGTCTAAATTTAAGAACTGAATGAACCATAAAGAGTTAGAAAACATTTCTGTATTCCCATATATGTTTTCAATATGCTAAAAAAGATATAATGTCACCATCTTATATCATGCAAGGAATCTTTATGACGAGGGATAATATAAAAACAAAGAATAGTTGAGATTAATTCCATAACAATAAGCTTGATCCAACTTCCTTGGCTCTAATGAGTAAACTATAAATAATATACAATTGTAACCTGTAAACGTCTATATGTAGACACCCCGATCCGTGACCCCCGCAAGAACCCTAACAACCTTCGAGAACTGCTGTTTCTGGACTCCGGGACCCACCCGAACACCCGAGACTGCCCCGGAAGCGTCTGTTGGCCAAACAAACATGCTTTAAAGTGAAATGTCGCACGACATTCAAGATTGTCGCACGACAGTCAAGATTGTCGCGCGACATACACCAGTATGTCGCACGTTAATCCCAACTTTATAGGAACATGTCGCGCGACAAACACCCCACCACTCCACTTTCTGACTCATTAGTGAGTCAGAATCATCATTAAAGTAGAATGTCGCGCGACAGTCAAGATTGTCGCGCGACATACACCAATATGTCGCGTGACATACACCTTTTCGCCACTATAAATAGGCCAGCAGCCCCCAAGGTTAAGGAGGCCAACATCAGAGCAAAAAACAGCAGTTTTAGAGCAGTTTGGCAGCGAAGTTTATGATCTGACTTTCTGATCATTCGTCAAGCATTTTCGATTATCGTCTGATTTTCGAAGAATTATCAAATCTATTCTCGACACTCAACGTGTCTGGTCTCGGGAATCGAATTCTCGAAAATATCTGAAGAAGGAGAAGATTATTATCGCCGGATATCTCTCTGCCGTATTATATTCTCTTTCTTATTATTATCCCCGTCCTGGTAAGCGAAGTGGTAACATGGTTGTGCTAGATTCTTAACGCGCTCGAAAATCAGGTTTTTCTGTGTACTTGTTTTATTTCTGTTGTTTTGTCCACGTTTTATTTGAATAAACTTATTGCCAAGTTATAAATAGTCTACCATTTTCAAAACAAAAGACCCTGATAAAACCATTTGCAAAACCAGAAGAGTAAGTACGTTATCATCCGGATAAAATTCTGTTTTCAAAACCCGGAATGATAAGACTTATCTAGGAATTATAATCAACATATCCTGTCTTATTTATAGACTGCGACGTGTCTGATAACTCTCCTTAAAGAGTTCTAGTTCCATATTAAATTAGTCCCAATATTGATCCGAACTTTTACAAAAATAATCACAATACGAGAAGACCGTCATTATCTGAGGAAATAATACGGGATACTCTTTCAAAATAAAAGGTTTTGTCATTTGTATTTACATCTTTCAATAATAAAAACATCGGATCTCGGAACACAAAGGTTTCTATCCCTTTCCCGTTTTCCCCCAGAAATTAGGGTTTTCATTTGAAAAGTAGTAGACTGTCAGTAAAATCATCCAAGTTGTTCAACATAAAATAAACATATAAGACCACTAGAGACCGAAAGGGCGGAATGGGTGCTTAACACCTTCCCAAATCGTAATATAGTTCCCGAACCCTATAGAATCCTGGTTTCGCAGACAAATGTGTAAAGAAAGGCTTATCTGTAGCCTTTCCCTTTACACAACCCTTTTTTGTCCGTTTTCTCGTAAAACGTACTAGCGACTCTAAACGAACCCCTTTACATCTAGAATAGACGTAGGGACACCTGATATGAATTATCAACCAACTCCAAGCAAATGGAGCGACGGAATCTCTTCCGACGCTTTAGACGCCCAACGAACGGGGACGAGACCCGGGGGTCGCATTTGCGGATTCTCACAGTGGCAACTCTGCTGGGGATTTATGAGAACTAGGCTCTTATATGTGGACTTTTTTTGTTTATAATGTTGATATGCATGCTTTTACTGCTTTCCCTACTTACCCCCTAACGTGGTGCCTGGATTTTCATTGTTGACCTTACCTAGAGGCGCAGTAGAGTCCATTCATTGACATAGACATATGTTTAGGATTTCCCCTTTATGTTATATATGATTGTAAAGAAATATCTTTTTAAATAAAAATGGCGTTTTCAAAATACACCTCGAAGATAAGATATTTGCAATTAAACCTTTTGAAAATTCTTGTTTTGCACGTACTTTCACAAATCATGCATTGGTTCTACGAGTGTGAATTTACCCCGAACCCTCGGAAGTATTATAAGTGAGTAGGGAGTTGGCTTGCTTGGGCCAACATAAACCGAAAGCATTTACTTCCACTCTCCTTGGCCAAGTACGCCCCCGAGGTATATCGAGCGACGAGAACACTCACGTACCCAGGAAGTATATCAAAAGATTCTTGCACGTACCCGCCCCTGGGGTATATCGCGAGGTCTTGCCAAATAGGAGGGAGCCTAAAGCCTTCACCTTGCATTACACCTGCGTTGCATATAGGAAGAGTCAAAAATAGAACACTCTTATACTTTTTTATCAACCGTGAGGAGTTCGTACCACGTAGGGCCTTGTCATGTATATCTCCCCCAGATATTGGCAAGTACGGCCGGAGGCTGTCCAACCTCCGTCGTAGAAATTTACAATCGAGATCACCTCGTTGTGACTTTCCCCGGTACATCTCCCATGAAAAGCAACTCAAGAGGAGAGATATTCCCAATTTTCATAAAATCAAAAGATGAGTTTTTCAAAATTCGGGACAAATAAGATAACCCAAGGAGCACTTTGTGATATGATCCGGTCTAGCTCCAGTTTCTATTCAACCATGGTGGTTCATGGCATTCTAAATAATGATCCATACCTGAGGAATTACAAGGATAGAGCATGGAAATTCAAAAGGAATTCCATAGAATTTCAAGACTCCTATATTATTTCCTTAATTATTTAGGAGTTTATTTTAGTTGTCTTATTTTATTATTCAATTAGGAATTAGATTAGTAGTTTCCTTTTTGAATAAGTTTCCTTATTATTAATTTCCTTGTTGCATTAGGATTATTCTAGATGTTATTATTTTCCTTTTCTAAGTAGGAAATAGTTTCCTTTTTGAATTAGGAATAAGGCTTTGTTTACTCCTATTTAAAGGAGGCACATTATTGTTTTAAATTAGATAAGTTTTGATGATTAATTAAATTGAGAGCTTTCTCTTTGTGTTCTTTAAGAGCATGTTGAACATGTTGAATTGATTAATTCAATTGTTCTTGACTTATCAATCAATTCTCCACCAATTGATTGTGGCGTCTTCGACTATACCGAGGTTCGCGCTTCTTTAAGCGTTGGGTTGAGGTTCCATCTTCCATCTTTTCGACGTATTCCAAGGTTCTTGCTACGTTTGTAGTTCAAGGGTTGGGCGCCATACCCCTCTTCTTTAAGAAGATTCGTCCTCGAATCTTGGCTATGCATTGCTTGATTCAACCCGCATCTTCCAATTTGTTGCTTGGCCTTCTTTGACAAACGGAATTCATCGAACTTGAGGCTATGCTTCAACTCGATTAACTTTAGTTCATTGAAGAAACTTCCCGGCTGATAATTCGGATGGAAATCATACTTGTCCACACCAATGAAGTCAATATGCTCCACTTCATCAACTTCCAACTCCGGTTCTTTAGCTAGAATCTCTTCTCTTCCCTTTGCAAAGATCCTCCTCGCTTCCATGGCTACCTTGGAAATTCCTTGCTTCCCTCTGCATTGAATTTCAGAATTCTTTTTGAACTCATCAAGCTCCACGGCTGCCATGCTACGGAACTCCCCCGCTAAAGCCGGCTTACCTACAACACTCACATCAAAGCAAAGAAACATAGTCTCATTCGTGCCAAGAGTGCACTTCTTGAGGTTAGCGGTTAGCGCAACAAAACTCATCATAAGCAATTGATCATTCCAACTAATCGATAAGTAACAATTTAAACTACTATTGCTACATGACAATGTGATATTCCAATGATCAAAGCCTTTCAAAACAATTTTTCCCAAGAATGGCTCAAAAATTTGATTCTTTAAACTCATAAAAGCATTATTCAAAATCAAAGAATTAGTTACCCATTCAAACAAGCCATACTTTGTTTTAAATCCAAATAATTTCTTCGGAGAACAACTTACCAATTCCAACTTAGAAAACTCACCAACTCTTTGCTTTAAAGCTTGTTGGCCATGTGCCAACTCAACTTTTCCTTGGTGTTGATCTCCAACTCCCTGCAAATAAGACACAATAGATATAGGCAAAACATGATTAAGATTGTTAGTATTTGAAAATACTTCCTCCGATTCACTCTTTTTTGCCTCAATCTCCCTCACTTTACTCAAGTCTTTTTCAAACTCATTCTCACTAGAGATCACTGAATTTTCTTTTTCTCTCTCTATTACCTCAGCCTCTCTCTTTTCATTACTCTCTTTTATTTTTCTCTCTCCTTCTTTCTTTTCATCTTCGCACTCTTTCCTTTCCACTCCTTCACCACTCTCCTCTTGTTTTCGCTCACTCTCTCTTTTTTGATCACTCTCCTTTTGTAACTTCATTTGATCTTCATAAGCTTGCTTTGGTGGCAATGGAACAAGAGTAACGGTTCTTTCATTCATCTTGAAAGAGTATTTATTGGAAACACCGTTGTAATTAACTTGCCTATCAAGTTGCCATCGTCGACCCAAAATAATGTGGCCGGCTTGCATTGGAACCACATCGCATAAAACTTCATCCTTGTACTTTCCAATGGCAAGAGAAATAAGCACTTGCTCGTTCACCCTTATCACTCCATTATCATTCAGCCATTGCAACTTATAAGGACACGGGTGCTTGAACGTAGGCAGTTTCAACTTCTCAATCATTGTTGTGCTAGCAAAGTTTGAGTAAACTCCCCCATCAATTATCAAACTACACACCTTCTCTTGCACGAGGCATCTAGTTCGAAATATATTCGCTCGCACGCTTGGGTCACCACATTCAGCTAGTAATTCACCTTCTACGGTTTGCTCTTCAATTTGGTTTGGCACAAAACTTCCCTTCTTCTTAAATTGCTCATAGGTTTGGGTAAACAATTCGTTAAACTTAGAACAATCCTCATCATCAAACAAGGAAGCCTTTTTCGTACTACTACCCAAATTTTGTTTTCTCCTTTCCCCATTAGGAGTTTCACTTAACCACTTGCGCTGTCTAATTTTTAGATTTCTTACTCGCGCACTATCCCTTTCAAACTCCTCATCACGCCAACTTTGCTCAAAATTAAAATAAGACATTCTCACTGCAAAACAAAGATTAGTATAAAGAAAATAAATTTCTCACAACACTCCCTTACGTGTTTCGCTCAAAGGAGTCACTCTAATTTTTTTTACCGCTCGTGTTTGTCACTCAAAGATGATAAGCCTCACAATTTTATTTTTTTTCCTCTTTGGAACTCCAAAACAAGTTGAATAATATGAATATAACAAGTCCTCAACAACCAATCGCACACCCACAATTAAATTGGACGCGTTCAACAATGTAATACCAAGGACTCAAGAAACCAAAATTCTAGCAATATTAATGAGCCAAACGAATTTCTAGAATTGCTAGAATAATTGCAAGCAGATTTCCAAACAATGGGCAACAAACAAATCCCTAATTAATAATGCAAATCAAATTCCTATGACTTTCTAGATTTTTCAACCAAAATAGACTTATATGGAGCAAAGCAGAAAAATAAGAATCCCAACTAGAATGAAGATGCAACAAGGATCAACAAACCCAAACGATTGATTATGATTCGAAATTTTCTAGGGTTCAATGGGAATCTTCAATTTCAATAATAGCGCAAGAGTTCATAGCAATCAAAACCCTATTCCATGAAGCATAAAAAAAAAACTAGGGTTCTCGTTTCAACAATTCAACTTTCCTGAATTTTAATTCTAAACAACTCACCCTAAATAATTTTTTTTTTTTTTTCCAAGCAATTTCGAAATTCTGTTTTTTTTTTTTTTTTTTTTTTTTTTTTTTTTTTCAGAATTCACTGTTCACGCGGCACTGTTCATGCGATTACTATTCACGCGGCACTGTTCATGCGATTACTATTCACGCGGCACTGTTCACCGATTACTATTCACAGCACTGTTCACCGATTACTATTCACGGCACTGTTCATTGATACTGTTCACGCGCACTTTTTTTTTTTTTTTTTTTTTTTTTTTTTCTATAAACCCTAACACAATTTTTTTTGGAATATGATTAACAAGAATGAAGGCCTAGGGTTTCAAGAATATACTATGAAATTGAAAGAACAAGAAACTAAGATAGAAAACCTGGATGGAAAAGTTTGCTCTGATACCAATGACGCGAATCCGGATCGTCTTTCCTAGCCAGGCTAATGGATCCTCAACCCTTGAACTACAAACGTAGCAAGAACCTTGGAATACGTCGAAAAGATGGAAGATGGAAACCTCAACCCAACGCTTAAAGAAGCGCGAACCTCGGTATAATGAATGACGCCACAATCTAGTGTGATTGCTAGATTGATAAGTCAAGAACAATTGAATTTACTCAATTCAACATGTTCAACATGCTCTTAAAGAACACAAAGAGAAAGCTCTCAATTTAATTAATCATCAAAACTTAATTAATAAAACAATAATGTGCCTCCTTTAAATAGGAGAAACAAAACTAGAATCCTAATTCAAAAAGGAAACTAATTCCTACTTAGAAAAAGGAAAATAACTTCTAGAATAATCCTAACACAATAAGGAAATTAATAATAAGACAATAAGGAAAATATTCAAAAAGGAAACTACTAATTCTAATTCCTAATTGAATAATGAGACTCAAGAAGCCCTATTAATTTAAAAACAATTTAAATTAATATCTTCTAGATTATTCCAATGGGACTCCTTGCCATTTTAACCTCTTGAACTTCCACGCCCAGTCCTTAGGAACTCCATTAAATGTATGATTATCATTTAAGCTCCTTGCTTCAAGCATGTGAAATTCTATAAAATTCCATTTGAATTTCCATGCTCTATCCTTGTGATTCATCATGTGCGGATCATCATTTAGAATGCCACAAACCACCATGGTTGAATAGAAATTGAAGCTAGACCGGATCATATCACTTTGCTGCCTATCCTAAACTCCCACTGGGAATTCACTCAAGTTGTTGTTGACGTGTCTTTATAAAACACCCGAAACTTGGTTTTCGCTGTTTTTCTTTCTCCGTGGTTTTTTTGGCAAAATTGAGTCGCATCATAGTCTTCCTTCATCTTCGCCCCATGGTTTCGTCTACAGCTGTAATACGACGGCAGTCTAGAAGGTTGGGCTGGTCGGGATCACACCGGAAGATTAGTAAGACCAAGCACACCCGCAATGGTCGATGGACAAGAGATAGATCATAGCCTAGCCGAGGCGTCTGCAGCTCAGCCAACTTTATCCGAGATGCATCGTTTGCTAATGTCCGTCAGTGTGAATCTAGCAAACCTCACGAATGAGCAACAGAGTACCCGAGTTCGAGTAGAGGAGTTGTCAGCCGGGCGGGTCGCGCCACCGGGGTTTGAACGACTACCACTGAATCGAGATCAAGGGCAGTCATCGCAAGTACTTCCCCCAGTTCAAGGAACCAATCCACCTCAAATAGGCCCTGTCGTGGCCGGTCCCGTTCAGACCGATCCCAACAATCAGAAT
This sequence comes from Lonicera japonica, assembly GCA_021464415.1. Taxonomy (NCBI): domain Eukaryota; kingdom Viridiplantae; phylum Streptophyta; class Magnoliopsida; order Dipsacales; family Caprifoliaceae; genus Lonicera; species Lonicera japonica. The sequence continues at coordinate 46,058,187 of CM038470.1, forward strand.
CAATGGGCCCCGGATTCAGGACCCACTTACCAACAACAAGAGCCACCCATCATCTGGCCGCAACCTCAGCAAGGCCTTGATCCCCAATACCAGCCATGGTCACAAGTCCCCGCAAGGCCTATTCCACCACCGGCCCTAGTAGCCCCTTCTAATGAGTACCCATACATCAACCGACTCCGGGCAGTGTATGCAGAATCGGTTATAGCTCGGGAATAGCCCGATGAGGTGTCAAGAGAGAGTGAAGAAATGAAGAAACTGAAAGAGCAGATGAAGGTTCTGCAAAGAGGGGTTTCCCTAATGAAAGGGGCGGATGAGATCACAGATATGAATGCATTCTCCCTTTACCCAGAAGCAAGATTGCCCCAGGGATTCAAGCTCCCTTCCATCACCAAGTTCACATGAACCACACCTCCTAAAACCCATCTCCAATCCTACATCAGATCCATGCAAATGTCGGGTTATGGAGAACCGGAATTAGCTCAGGCCTTTCACATGACTCTCACGAGGGCCGCCCTGAGATGGTTTTTTGATTTGGAGAGACACCACACGAAGACTTGGGGAGATATTGTCAAGGAGTTCATGAATAAATATAGGTCCAACGAAGATTTGGAAATTACCCGCAAGCACTTGAAAATGGCCAAGCAAGGTGAGAAAGAAAGCTTCAGCGATTTTGTCACCCGTTGGAGAGAGATGGCCTCCCAAATGTCCAAACGGCCTGATGAAGAAGAACAATTGGAGATCATACAGAGGAATTTTACTCCAGCTGTATTAAGTTGTATGGGAAAGCACGTATTCCCACATTTCAGGGCCTTGTTAAGCATGGGATCACAAGTAGAAGAAGAGTTGGCTAAGAAAGCCGAGAATGATACCAAGAAAGCCTCATACACAGGGAGAAAGATAGCCACTCCAACCGTTAACCATATAAGCTCATACCCATATCAACAGAACCTGTTTCAACAGCCACCACAAGCATCCCCGATGAATTGGCCCGCACAAGGAGACTCTTCGGGTGCCGAGGCTAAGAAAAGGAGGAATTTCTGCACCCTTCCCACTACCCTGGTCAAGAGCTTGGAACTACTCCGAAAAGCCGGACTAATCACTCCACTCAACCCACGTCCTCCACCGAATTCTATTCCCGGTACCTGGAGAATGAATGAGAACTGTGCTTGGCTCTTCGCCATGACACGGAACGCTGCTTGGCTCTTCGCCACCGTATTCAGGACCTCATTGAAGCCGGAACCATCCCCGCACCCGGCGGGCCCAATGTTACCAACAACCCACTTCCCAATCATGCTCCACCTACAGGAATTAACGCCTTGACCACTGATGAAGAAGGCTTTGACCCCGTAAGACTCATTCGAGATGACCCAGCCTGCAAGGCACCTGTCGTACTGCCAGCAAAGGCTCAAATGGCGCCATGCCTCAATCCGATAATCGACCAATGGATGACTAAAATGAACTTCCTACCCGGGCAGGGCTTAGGAAAAACCAATCAGGGGATCTCACAGCCACTTACAATCAAGACCAATCCCGGAAAAGCTGGGATAGGATGGACCCAAGACGGGAAGAAACAACCATGGAAGCCCCGAGGCCTTCCCAAGGAGACAATCTGTATGACAGAAACCTCCCCCAAAGCCTTCAGTTGGTCGACAGAATCAAAATCACCGAAAGTCTCAGAGGGATCAGACCCAGCATCCCTTTGGATACAGCAAATTACCCGTTCAGGAAGGGTATATCAGCCACCGCTAATGGATGCCAAAAAAACACCACCTCCTAAGGAAGTAGGAGAAGATCGAGTATTGGAACAGTTAAAGAAAACCCAGGCTCACATCACCATTTGGGGCCTTCTGGTTGCCTCCAAACCTCACAGGACCGCTTTCATCAAACTCCTAGATGAGGCTGTCATATCGCCAGACTCTACGCCCGAACAACTGCCAAACATGATTGGGTCACTTACAGTCCAAAGAAGTCTGTCATTTTCAGATGAAGACTTATCTCCATTGGGGAAGAAACACAGTCTGGCTCTCCATATCACTGTCAGGACCCGAGGGAAAATCTTGCCACAAGTTCTCATCGACAATGGGTCGACTATAAATGTTTGTCCTTTGAAGACCGCCAAATGTCTGGGTATCTTAGACTCAGAGCTTTCACCATCAGCTGTGACCGTTAAAGCCTATGACAACACTAGGCGAGCCGTCCTGGGTTCTCTGAAGCTTGATCTCATGGTCGGTCCAGTTTTAACCTCATGTTGGGAAGAGCATGGCTACATGACATAGGAGCACTCCCCTTCTCCTTACACCAGAAAATCAAGATACCCTTCGAAGGGAATGTAATCACCATCCAAGGAGATCCTGAGAGGACCTTGGCAGATCTGGAATTACCTGTTTTGGGCATCGGGAGTCAAAGCATACAGTTGGGGGGTTTTTCCTACGAGCCTCAAGTACAAGCTCTTACCACCCAAAGAATCGAGTATTTTCCCCCCGATAATATCCCCGGTCTCAGCACAGATCACGAACATGCTGAGAAAGATGAAATACTTACCTGGAGCCAGTCTGGGAACGGGACAGCTCGGATTGCTTCAAGCCTTGGAACCGGTAACGAGGTACGAAAGGGAAGGTTTGGGGTATCAACACACCGGGGAGGACGACCAAGAGAAAAAGAGCCGAGGGCATCGGTATCCGAGTTTTAGCTCTCTGAACGGGTTTTTTCTCAAGGAAGGAGAAGACTTCCCCTTTTGCGGCTTTCAGGAGCCTTGGAGAAACAGCGATGGAGATAGCCTTCCGGGATGGAAAATCTTCTATGAAGAGGACCTTTATATCAAGGAAAACGTTATGCACAGCTTCTCTACCAAATTAACGATCGGGCCAAAGGAAGAAATTAAAGACATGGAAGATGAAAAGGAGGAATTGGTTGGAGATCTCTTCGACATCATGGCTCTAGGGGATGACGAGCCAAGAGACGACCCTGTACACTTGATACACGCTGATCCAGATTATCAGAAAAAGGGGGGAAAGAGTGAAATTGTAAGGGTGTGAGATAAGAGTGGGGAAAAGGGTAGGGAAGAGTCTTTCCTAAATTTACTTTTCAAACTTATACCTGTAAGCTCGGTTATTAACGAAGAAGACTCTATTTTGCGTTATCCTGTTGATGTTAATTATGTAATTGCTTATATGGAGTTGGAAAGACTAAACGAACACCCTGAACGGGAGGAACAACGCATACAGAGCGAGGAAGGAAACACTCTTGGGATTAACCTCGGGACATAAGAGGAAAGAAAAGAGGTCCGCATTGGGGCAAGTCTAAGTGAAACAGAAAGAGAGGAATTCACACAAACTCTGAAAGAGTATGTGGATGTCTTCGCCTGGTCTTATGCGGATATGCCAGGTTTGAACAGTCAGATAGTCATGCACGAGATACACACCAAGTCGGAATTCAGATCCGTCAAGCAAAAGTTGAGAAAGCTTACGCCAGAATGGTCCCTGAAAGTAAAAGAAGAAGTGATGAAACAACTGAGTGTAGGATTTTTGCGGGTGATTGAGTACCCTTTATGGTTAGCCAACATTGTGCCCATTCCAAAGGAAAATGGGAAGGTCCGCATGTGTGTGGATTACCGGGATCTCAATAAAGCTTGCCCAAAAGACGATTTTCCATTGCCCAACATCGATTTAATAATAGATAATACTGCTAACCATGCCTTGAAGTAATTTGTGGACGGTTTTGTCGGGTATAATCAGATCAAGATGCACCCAGATCACCAAGAAAAAATAGCATTTATCACGCCATGGGGAACATACTGCTACACTGTTATGCCATTCGGGCTAAAGAATGCCGGGGCAACATATCAGAGGGCAGCTAAAGCTATCTTCCACGACATGATCCACAAAGAGGTAGAAGTATATGTGGATGATATGATAATCAAGTCAAAAGAAAGGGAAGGCCATGTACCAGCCTTACGAGCCTTTTTTGACTGCCTCCGCCAGTACCAGATGAGACTCAATCCGCAGAAATGTGTGTTCGGGGTGACCAAGGGAAAACTCCTAGGCTATGTTGTCAGTAAGAAAGGAATCGAGGTAGACCCTGCCAAGGTTCGAGCTATCCAAGAAATGCCTGAGCCTCGTACCGAGAAGGAAGTCCGGGGATTTTTGGGTAATTTGCAGTACATCAGTAGGTTCATCTCCCAGCTCACTCAGACTTGCGAGCCCATCTTCAAACTCCTGAGGAAATCTTCACCGGGAGAGTGGGACGATCAGTGCCAGGAGGCTTTTGATAGAATCAAGGACTATCTCTCCAATCCCCCAGTATTAGCCCCACCACAGGTCGGACTTCCACTAATCTTATACCTAACGGTCATGGATTCGGCTGCAGGAGCTATGCTAGCCCAACATATGAAAGATAACCGAAAGGAGCAAGCTATCAACTACATCAGCAAAAAACTGTCCCTATTTGAGATAAACTACACGCCGCTAGAAAAGTCATGCGCCGCTCTCGTCTGGGTAACACAGAAATTACGGCACTACATGTTAGTCTTTCCAGTCATCCTGGCATCACGAATTGATTCGCTAAAATACCTCTTCGAGAAACCAGCTCTCTCGAACCGTATGGCAAAGTGGTTATTCATGCTCTTCGAATTTGACATCACCTACATGACCCAGAAGGCAGTCAAAGGCAAGATCATAGCTGATTACCTGGCCCACAATTCGATATTGGGGGACATGCTAGAAGAAGTCGAGTTCTCGGATGAAACTATCATGAATGTCGAGGTCAATGAAGACTGGAAGTTATATTTCGACGGGGCCGCCAACCGAAACGGGAATGGAATAGGCATCCTGTTGGTCTCTCTAGACCAAACTCACTCCCCGATATCATATCGTCTGGACTTTTCATGTACCAATAATATGGCCGAGTATGAAGCCTGCATAATTGGATTAGAGATTGCACTCCAAAGGGGTATACGGAGAATACAAGTGTACGGAGATTCAGCTCTAGTGGTCCACCAAGTTCTGAAGGAATGGAAGATCAGAGATGAGAAATTAGTCCCTTACCTCGCCCGACTGGAGGATGTCACAGGAAAGTTCGAGCATGCGGAGTTTTACTATGTCCCCAGGTCACAGAACAGTTTTGCTGACGCACTGGCAACCTTGGCATCTATGATTGATATCCAGGAGGGGATGGAAGAAATAACTCTTACAGTACAAAGAAGACCAGGACCAGCATACTGCATGGCTTTTGAGGTAGAAAATGAAGAAAGCGATGACTCAACCGCCTGGTTTTACGACATCTGGAACCTACTGAAGAACCATCAGTATCCTAAGCAAACAGATAAGAAAACGCGGGTCACACTCAGAAGATTAGCATCAGGGTTCATACTTTGTGCCGGAAGGCTGTATAAGAGGAACTACGATGGGACTCATCTCTAATGTCTCACCAAAGAAGAATCAGTCAGAATGATGGATCAGATACATGGGGGCGATTGCGGACCTCATATGAGCGGTCATACACTTGCCCGCAAAATCATCAGACAAGGCTATTTCTGGTCTACCCTGCAAAACGACTGCGTTAACCACGTACGCCGTTGTCACAAGTGCCAAATTTATGCTAAATCCCAGAAGCTGCCTCCGAAGGAGTTGTACAACATGACTGCTCCCTGGCCTTTCGCAACCTGGGGAATTGACATCATCGGGAAGATTTCGCCCAAAGCCAGCAACGGCCATGAATTCATACTAGTGGCCATCGACTACTTCACTAAATGGGTGGAAGCCGAGTCTTACCAGACCCCAGATGCCAAGAAAGTTGCCCGATTCATCAAAAAGAATATTGTCTGTCGGTATGGGGTCCCACACGAGATCATCTCGGATAACGGCACCCACTTCGAAGGAGAAGCTAATACAGTCATGGAGGAATACGGTATTACCCGACACAGGTCTTCGCCATACAGGCCACAAACCAATGGGGCAGTTGAGGCCGCCAACAAGAATCTAAAGAATATCCTGAGCAAGATGACCGACACCTGTCGAAACTGGCCAGAGAAATTACCATATGCATTGTGGGGGTATCGCACCACTGAAAGGGTCTCTACCGGGGCAACCCCATTTTCACTAACATACGGGATGGAAGCAGTCCTCCCTGTTGAATTAGAAGTCCCCTCCCTCAGAGTAATGTTAGAAAATCAAGTTAATGAGCTGGAATGGGTCCAGGCACGTTATGACGAGCTGGCATTGCTAGATGAGAAGAGATTGAAAGCCGCATATCACCACCAAGGGTATCAAAAGAGAATCGCTCGAGCATTTAACCAGAAAGTAAAAACTCGGGGCATCAATGAAAACGATATAGTGTTGAAAGAAATTCGAGAACCAGCCAGAGACCCAAGGGGAAAGTTCGGTCAGAAGGGGACAGGGCCATACATCGTCAAAGAGATTAATACAGGGGGTGCCGCTATACTCGCTGATTTGGATGGACAATTACTGCATTCTCCAGTCAACATGGATTGACTGAAGAAGTATTATCAATAGATGTAACATGTATGATAAGAACTATGTAAACCTGAGCCCCAACTCAAAGTTATGTTTTTTGGAAAAATCAAAAGGGGAACGTAGGCAACCTGAGAAGTGACTTCAGGCCCGGTTTAAAATTTTGTAAGAAATATATCTCTCATAAAAAGTCCCTTGTTTATTGTTAAGGTGGTTCAGAACACCGAAAGTTACAAAGGAGATACAACATGCAGAACGACCTAATCCCTAGGGGTTGGCCAAGCAAGGTCCTCAGTAGTCAAGTCAATTCGGGCCTCATCCAGAATCTGGTACGCAGAGACAATGCTTTCTTCTGTAGGCTCAGAATCCATGAACTGAAACCACTCCATCTGAAAAGGGTCATCGATCAGCTCGTCTTCATGAGACCCCCAAAGAGAACGGATTATATCGGCCCGGAGGGGCCTGGAAATACCGAAACAAGCATGGTGGAACTGACGAGTCAGTCGAGCACGCCACATTCTTTCCACCGATGAAGAAACATGCTGGGTCAAAAATTTAGACTCGGAAGAGAAGTTGTTCAGGTCAAGGGGAATGCCCTGGGGAATGTTAAACTGCCGAAGAAGACGTCCTGGGAGATAAAAAGAAGTGAACCAGAGCCCACGGAGTCGAACGTAACTCTGCCCCTCGGTACTAAGCACTATCGCCCTCAGCTTCCACCAAGGAATGTTCCACCGAATAGCCCGAAAATTCTCTGAAAACCACACCGTCCAATCAGAGGAAGACATAGTCATGGCCCCAAAGAGGGGACGACGGAAGAAGTATGTCGGGTTGTCAAGCTGGACCCCATTAAAACCCACTGATCGGAAACGCTCCAATAGCCACATGTATAGCAAGCATGGACTTCCCTTGAAGAAGGGTGAAGCTCCCCTTTGGAGATCATCTAAACCATTCAGAGTCTCGGCCAGAACTATGGGCACTATGGATTCCCCATTCCTTGCCTGATAGATTAAACTGAGAATAGTCGGATCGACACGGGAAGAGCCCGTCACCAGTAGCATATCAGAAACCAGACAAATCAAGGCTGCCACAGTACGCCCCGCACTATAAGAAGCTCTCTCCTCGTAACGAAGAAAGAATCTCACCATTTTGTAAAGATCAAGGAGTCCGTCGGTAATAAAGCCATCACAGGCCGCTTAAGGAATATCTAATAGAGCAATCAGCATTTCTCGAGGACCAATTTCTTCTACGGGAATAGCCATCGGAAGGCGAACGTCAGAACGCAATAACCAAGAAAATTCTTCATAAGTTGGGCAGAGCTCGTCTAGTCCGAAACGGAAAAGATGATCGGCAGGACTCCAGAAGTACAGAACCCCAAGCAAAAAGGAGAAATCTACAAGATGATGGCGCCAGCTCGCTAAAGGACTGAATACACCAAAGTTCAAGCCATTTTCAGAAGATATTAGAGTGTCTCGGGCTTCAACATAAGAAAAATCAGAATTTGTGAGATAAGAAGACATTGTAAGAAAGGTGTGAGGATGAAGGAAGGAGGATGGGTGTATTTATAACAAAAAAGAGGGATCCTGTACCTGTTTGTCGCGCGACAAACCCATATCCAGGAGGGATTGTCGCGCGACAATCCCATTTGTTGTCACCCTATTTTTTGCTTTTCTCACACATAAGAGTCATTCGTGCCAAAAGATTCACTTTTTTATGCATTTGTACTCACTTTGTTCTTTTGCAGATACCCTAAGTAGCATCCCATCACGAAGGTATGATTCTTACTTTATCAGTCCACGTAAATTATTTTTCATCATTAGATAAATAAATGCGTAACATCAGACACAAATAAAGATTTTTTATATATAAAACTAATAAAAGAACAGTTTTCTACAAAAACCCTGTCTAAAAGTCTAAAAAATAAAAACTACAGATTTGTCAGGACTAACTAAATACAGGAAGGAAAGCTAATCTAATCGGGAGTGCTTCGACACGCTACCACTATCACCAGAATCCTCCTCTGGAGTAGGATCGACCTCTGGGACACCCTGAGTAGAAGGAGCTGCTGCCTGAGAAGGCCCCGTCGACTGGACTGGTGCCGTGGGGCGAATCACCAAAGATCGAGATCGAGATCACCTGGAGGTCCGGCTACTGCTCCTCCGAGACTCCGTCCTAGCACGAGAGGGAGACAGAGGGTCATCTGCTCGCAAGGAGACATCTATCGCCCTCTGGTAGTCACGCATGTATGTCGTGGGGTCTCGACCAACGTACTGGAGCAGGTTCCAGCTATAGAGGTACTGGGAATGCCAAGCTCTCAGGTCCGCCACACGCACGTTCACCCTCTAAAAAGGAAAGAAAGAAGAATCAGCACTGTTAAAATAAATAAACAGGGATATGAAAAGATATTGAGAGAAGAAAATCACGTACCTCATCATCAGGGCGGCGACCCAAGTAGTCAAACATATCCTCCGGAAGAGGATACTCGGGCACTGTATACCGACGTAGACCGGCACCAACATAGGAGAAGTCCCGAGGAAGTGTCGGCAGATCTACCGGATGAATGGACGAACTCGCCGGCATAGCAGCAGAAGTAGACCCACCCTCCTCATGAATCGGGAACAAAGGAGGATGAGAAGATGAGCCACCAAGACCGGTAGACCTAACTGGAGGACCCATGACAGCAGACAGAAAAGGAGTCAGCATGGCATAAGTACGAACACCCGGAGGGTCCACTACGGCCGTCGCTCTCAGAGGCGGGACCCCACTAGAAACAGCAGCAGCAGCAGTAGAAGGGGTCCGCCCAAACTGCTCATAGTCGACCCCGAAGTCCGCAGGCTCCCAGGACCGCTCACCTCCCCCTCTCTCAGCAGGCTGCTCTTCTCCAGGTGTAGTATGAGATGGATGCTCCGGAACCGCCGCTGTCGCACCTCCCCCGCTGCCCTCGGGCCTATCATCACCACCCTTGGGTCCGTCATCACCTCCCTCGGCAGTACCAGGGACGTCTCTCTCACCATCAGGATCATCATCATCAGAGTCCAAAATGTTATCCCTTTGATCAGGGATAGGCAGCAAGTAACCAGGGACCGTCCTGGACAAGTGAGTCTGCCCTTGTATGTAGTTGGGGTCGCCTCCCAACGCCTGGTACCTCTCATAGAAGACCCGTCCCTGAGTCCCCTTCGGCTCCCTCATCAGATAGCGGGCAGCGAAGACAGCATAATCCCCCTCCTCGGTGAACGTCTGGAAACTGAGTCCGTCTACGAGGGCCTGTACCATCACAGGGTCGATCTCGCCCGTCCGCCTCATCAGAACTGGCGAAAATAAAGGAACCCGAGGCCACTGAGCCGGTGAATGCTGGCGAATAACCCTTTCGCCCAGATAGAAGTGAAGGCCGTACTCATCCCTGATAAGCCGCCTGGTCCTCGAAGCGGTCAGAGAACGGCCATATCCAAAATGGAGACCCAAATCACCCCAAGGGGCCCACTCAATCTGAAAAAGAATAATAAGATTTTATTTCAGTAATTTATGTATTCTATCTGACTATTGAAAAATGAGAATACTAAAATATTTACCTGCTCCTCCAACAGGTCGTGGACGGCAGCAGCTCCGGTCTCCCGAGTCCGGTATACATAGGGAGCCCTATAGTTCCTCGCAATGAATCGGCGGAGAAAAGGAAACTAGTTCTCGTTCTCGACGAGGAGATCCACCTGGGCGCGACCCAGGCGGGTATAAGCAACGAACCAACTCTGAAAAGGAAAAATAAAGGATTTCAGCAATAATCAACAGGTGATATATGAAGGTCCAAAGCAAAGACAAAAGGACTAAAATATGTACCTCCCACAACAATGAGAAGCCCTTGAGGTTCAGGGCTAAATGGGAAGAGACCTGGTCCATGGCATCATATAGGACTGCAAGAATGAAGCCTCCCCAGTCATAGTCAAACATGAGGCTGAAGTCCCGAAGATAGGGCAATCACTAAAGATGGGCCGTGTCCCCACCACGAGCCTCGAATAAATCATGGAATGTCAGTAGAAGAAGGACGCGGGCATACTGGCGCGCCTCCTGATGGGTCATAGGAACCCCTGAAGCAACTAGCCGAGCTCTCTCTGTGGCTAGCCGCGTAACCAAGACGCCCCGAGGAATCGTATCACCGGAACTCCGTCGCTCCGGGAACCATCCAAGTGCGCTAATAATGCCCTCTGCCGTCAGACGCAAAGGGACATCGATCTGAATGGGGATCCCCCCTGAAGGAATCCCGGTCAGAGCAAAAAGATCAAGGGGTGTCATCGTCATCTCACCCCAGCTCCAATGGAAGGTATGAGTAGTATCCCACCAATGGCAAGCCAGTGCTGACACCAAAACTGCCGCCCTAGAAACCCGCTCCGAGAGGGCGTCGAAGAGAGAACCAAAAGGAGTCGCGAGAATCAACTCCTGAACAGGTGTAGGTGCCCGTCGCCACTCTAGGGATATAGTGTTGGGAGAACCCCAACCGCGGCCAACCCACTACAGACAACAAAGAGATATATATATATATATAAATATAGGGTTATAAGGGGTAAATTATGTAATTTTCCAAAACCTGAGGGTACTTTGGTGTAATTATGAGAGTTATAGGGTTATAAGGGTAAATTATGTAATTTTCCAAAACCTGAGGGTACTTTGGTGTAATTATGAGAGTTATAGGGTTATAAGGGTAAATTATGTAATTTTCCAAAACCTGAGGGTATTTTGGTGTAATTATGAGAGTTATAGGGTTATAAGGGTAAATTATGTAATTTTCCAAAACCTGAGGGTACTTTGATATATTTATATAAATATAGGGTTATAGGGGTAAATTACGTAATTTTCCAAAACCTGAGGGTATTTTGGTGTAATTATGAGAGATATAGGGTTATAAGGGTAAATTATGTAATTTTCTAAAACCTGAGGGTATTTTGGTGTGATTATGAGAGTTATAGGGTGATAAGGGTAAATTATGTAATTTCCCAAACCTGAGGGTACTTTGGTGTAATTATGAGAGTTATAGGGTTATAGGGGTAAATTATGTAATTTTCCAAACCTGAGGGTATTTTGGTGTAATTATGAGAGATATAGGGTTATAAGGGTAAAATATGTAATTTTCCAAAACCTGAGGATATTTTGGTGTAATTATGAGAGATATAGGGTTATAAGGGTAAAATATGTAATTTTCCAAAACCTGAGGGTACTTTGGTGTAATTATGAGAGTTATAGGCTTATAAAGGTAAATTATGTAATTTTCCAAAACTTGAGGGTATTTTGGTGTAATTATGAGAGATATAGGGTTATAAGGGTAAAATATATAATTTTCCAAAACCTGAGGGTACTTTGGTGTAATTATGAGAGATATAGGGTTATAAGGGTAAAATATGTAATTTTCCAAAACCTGAGGGTACTTTGGTGTAATTATGAGAGTTATTGGGTTATAGGGGTAAATTACGTAATTTTCCAAACCTGAGGGTAATTTGGTGTAATAGGGTTATAAGGGTAAATTATGTAATTTTTCAAACCTGCGGGTATTTTGGTGTAATTATGAGAGTTATAGGGTTATAGGAGTAAATTATGTAAATTCCCAAAATCTAAGAGGTATCACAGGTAAAAAGTATGAGTTCACTAAATCGGACATTATTTCTAGGCAGACATGCATACTAACATTGTTTAAAATACATGCAGGAAACGACAGAAATAATAGAATAGATAAAAACACAAAAAGAAGACATACCAGAGATCGTCGGCGAATCTCGTGAGAAGCAGGCTCCATCAAGAGCCACGAAACTTCCGGGACTGGAGCAGCCCGTGTTACATCTCGGTAGACCACCGCCCGACCGCGGTCCACCCCATCCTCATCATACCAATCCAGGTCTTCCCAATCATCATGGTGAGGGCTGCACCAAAGGACGCCCTGAGCGTCGGTAAAGGTGACCTCCTCCTGGTCACCCTCTAATCGATCCGGCTGTGCGGGATCCATCTGAGTATGAGTAGAATATGAGAAAAATCAGAAAAGTCGAAAAAGCGGTAGGGCTTCCGCGCTTGGAAGGAGAAAGAAAGAGAGAGAAAGAGAGCTAGAGAGAGAAAGAGGAAGGAGAGAATGAGGTGGAATGAGCTCAGTAGAGGCTTATATAGTGGAACCAAATGTCACGCGACAAACACCATCATTGTCGCGCGACGAAGAGCCTTGTCACCGAGGTGTCGCGCGACAATCATCCCCCTCCCCTGATTTTTTGACCTTTGTCTCATTTTATCTTATGCAGGAGGACTTTCGAGAAGCAGTTTTCGAAAAAATTGCTAAAAATCTCACACCCAGGATGAGAACACGAAGAAAGATTTCCAAATTATCTCTCCGAAAATGCGAGAACGAAATACAAACCGTTAAAGTAGTCTCTGATCTCCCAGAAAGGACCGAGACCATCAAATGAGAAAAAGCAAGATAAGACGGGAATAGAAAAAATTGAAAGAGTAGAAAAGAGAAAGAACCCGCATGAGCGCCCAAAGCGAGCGAGAGAAACAGAAATACAGAGTGACAGGGAGAGCCACACCAAAAGTGACAGCTAGGCCAAAACCGGCTCAGGGCTTCGTTTTGGGTGAGTAAGGCTCCTGATCACGACAAAGGGATGAAAAGACTCCTGGTCAAAAACAGAAAAGGCCTGGAAAAGTCTTTTCCAAAAGAGGGAGAAATAAGGGCATCAAAAAACAGAAAACGATGAGGGCCCACCAAAAGAGAAAACTAAGAAGAGAACAGAGATCAGAGATTGAACTTTCAAATAAATTTTCTTTTCAGCACAATACAGAAGAGATGGTTTGGAAAACCTCGGACCATCACTCTGCGGAGAGCAAAAGAAATCCGAAAACTGCCTTCTGAGAGAAGTATCTTCACTCGAGGAAAACATGAGAGTAAAGTTCAGAAAGATACAGGGAAACGGACATCCGGAATAGACCCTGAGAAGCTCTTTTCACCTTCGCAAGATTTACTCTCTCTCACACTCTAGCAGTTTAAGAGAGGAAATTCACAAACACAAGCCCTCTCCGGAGGCAAAACACAAACACAAGCCCTCTCCGGAGGCAAAACACAAACACAAGCCCTCTCCGGAGGCAAAACACAAACACAAGCCCTCTCCGGAGGCAAATCACAAACACAAGCCCTCTTCGGAGGCAAATCACAATCACAAGCCCTCTCCGGAGGCAAATCACAATCACAAGCCCTCTTCGGAGGCAATCCATTCACACAAGCCCTCTCCGGAGGCAATCCACAGGCACAAGCCCTCTCCGGAGGCAATCCATTCACATAAGCCCTTTCTACAGGCAAAACATCACCCACAAGTCCTTTCTACAGGCACAAGCTCTCTCCGGAGGCAAACCATTCACATAAGCCCTTTCTACAGGCAAATCGGTCACCAAGTCCTTTCCACAGGCACAAGCCCTCTCCGGAGGCAATTTTCTTTCTTTCTTTCTTTTACAAGTCAAAAGCCCTCCCAGAGAGGCTAGTGGAGCAATGGTAGTCCTCCCACCTGAGGCACAATGGTAGTCCTCCCATCTGAGGCTAGTGGAGCAATGGTAGTCCTCCCATCTGAGGCGCAATGGTAGTCCTCCCACCTGAGGCGAGAAGATCGAAGCCCTCCCAGAGAGGCACAGTGGAGCAACGGTAGTCCTCCCACCTGAGGCGCAATGGTAGTCCTCCCATCTGAGGCTAGTGGAGCAATGATAGTCCTCCCATCTGAGGCTAGTGGAGCAATGGTAGTCCTCCCACCTGAGGCGAGAAGATCGAAGCCCTCCCAGAGAGGCACAGTGGAGCAACGGTAGTCCTCCCACCTGAGGCGCAATGGTAGTCCTCCCATCTGAGGCTAGTGGAGCAATGGTAGTCCTCCCACCTGAGGCGAGAAGATCGAAGCCCTCCTAAAGAGGCATAGTGGAGCAATGGTAGTCCTCCCACTTGAGGCGCAATAGTAGTCCTCCCATCTGAGGCTAGTGGAGCAATGGTAGTCCTCCCACCTGAGGCGAAGCCCTCCCAGAGAGGCACAGTGGAACAACGGTAGTCCTCCCATCTGAGGCACAATGGTAGTCCTCCCACCTGAGGCGCAATGGTAGTCCTCCCATCTGAGGCTAATGGAGCAATGGTAGTCCTCCCATCTGAGGCGAGTGGAACAAATTAAAGCCCTCGAAAGAGGCAATGAGGTAACAAAAGCCCTCTCCGGAGGCAAAACCAAACACAAAGCCCTCTCCGGAGGCACTCACGAGCACTTTTTCATACACACACTCCTTTAGAGTTCATGCAGGAGCCATGGATCATGGTCTCTTCCAGTCGCCTCAATTCCTTGCAAGCAAGGAGCTTGAGTCGAGAGGGTCTGTAGACACCCCGATCCGTGACCCCCGCAAGAACCCTAACAACCTTCGAGAACTGCTGTTTTTGGACTCCGGGACCCACCCGAACATCCGAGACTGCCCCGAAAGCGTCTGTTGGCCAAACAAACATGCTTTAAAGTGAAATGTCGCACGACATTCAAGATTGTCGCACGATAGTCAAGATTCTCGCGCGACATACACCAGTATGTCGCACGACAATCCCAACTTTATGGGAACATGTTGCACGACAAACACCCCACCACTCCACTTTCTGACTCATCAGTGAGTCAGAATCATCATTAAAGTAGAATGTCGCGCGACAGTCAAGATTGTCGCGCGCTATAAATAGGCCAGCAGCCCCCAAGGTTAAGGAGACCAACATCAGAGCAAAAAACAGCAGTTTTAGAGCAGTTTGGCAGCGAAGTTTATGATCTGACTTTCTGATCGTTCGTCAAGCATTTTCGATTATCGTCTGATTTTCGAGGAATTATCGAATCTATTCTCGACACTCGACGTGTCCGGTCTCGGGAATCGAATTCTCAAAAATATCTGAAGAAGGAGAAGATTATTATCGCCGAATATCTCTCTGCCGTATTATATTCTCTTTCTTATTATTATTCTCGTCCTGGTAAGCGAAGTGGTAACATGGTTGTGCTAGATTCTTAACGCGCTCGAAAATCAGGTTTTTCTGTGTACTTGTTTTATTTCTGTTGTTTTGTCCACGTTTTATTTGAATAAACTTATTTCCAAGTTATAAATAGTCTACCATCTTCAAAACAAAAGACCCTGATAAAACCATTTGCAAAACCAGAAGAGTAAGTACGTTATCATCCGGATAAAATTCTGTTTTCAAAACCCAGAATGATAAGACTTATCTAGGAATTAAAATCAACATATCCTGTCTTATTTATAGACTGCGACGTGTTTGATAACTCTCCTCAAAGAGTTCTAGTTCCATATTAAATTAGTCTCAATATTGATCCGAACTTTTACAAAAGTAATCACAATACGAGAAGACCGTCATTATCTGATGAAATAATACGGGATACTCTTTCAAAATAAAAGGTTTTGTCATTTGTATTTACATCTTTCAATAATAAAAACATCGGATCTGGGAACACAAAGGTTTCTATCCCTTTCCCGTTTTCCCCCAAAAATTAGGGTTTTCATTTGAAAAGTAGTAGACTGTCAGTAAAAGCATCCAAGTTGTTCAACATAAAATAAACATATAAGACTACTAGAGACCGAAAGGGCGGAATGGGTGCTTAACACCTTCCCAAACCGTAATATAGTTCCCGAACCCTATAGAATCCTGGTTTCGCAGACAAATGTGTAAAGAAAGGCTTATCTGTAGCCTTTCCCCTTACACAACCATTTTTGTCTATTTTCTCGTAAAACGTACTGGCGACTCTAAACGAACCCCTTTGCATCTAGAATAGACATAGGGACACCCGATATGAATTATCAACCAACTCCAAGCAAATGGAGCGACGGAATCCCTTCCGACGCTTCAGACGCCCAATGAACGGGGACAAGACCCGGGGGTCGCATTTGCGGATTCTCACACTATACAAGACCCCCTTCCAAATAGAAGTCTTATAGTAATTGAAGAAGAAATCATATAGCCCAACATTCTCATAAAGAATTTAAGATACCCTTAATTCAACACACCACGCTTATCACATACTCATAATACACAAATCTAACAGGAATCAACTTCCTGCCACCCAAATGTAAATAAGTATAAAGAACCATAATCCCAATTTAGAGAAACCATAATTATATGCCCATTAAATCCCAATCTATTTTCCACATTTCAACATCTCATGGCACAATGATATTAACATCCATAAGTATAAATCGAACAATTTCTAAACGTTTACGTCACCCGAAATCATATACCGAATCATATCATTGATCATCTATAGATTTAACCAAAATTTTCACTACGTAATGGAGGAAAATCATATTAGCTTATACCACAATACAAAATGATTTTCGATTACTATGAAATTCCTTAACGTTAGTTAAGTATCCGATTCAATTCAATAGTCCTTTCACAACACTAGTTTTCATACAAAAGTGTCATACAAGATCATTTATCAGATCAAGAATTACAAGTATTTTATACCTCATCATTTCAAACATCTTATCTTCCTATATCCAAAAAGTCAAAAACATATGGATAAACAAAGTATAAAGGTCATCTGTTGAAGATAAAGACTTTATATCCATAGGAAGTCCCATAACTCATAAACTTAAATCCAAAGCAATCAAGATACAAAAGTGTGTATACTATACGATTCTTATCTAAGAAATTTCCAAAACGGCACATTAAAATAGTTTTCACAATTGACCATACTTGATCCACATTACTAGTTTCACACTTCCATAGAATATGGTCATTATCTATCCAACATCTCAATTTACCTAAAGGTTTCAATCCATGTGTGAAAAGGTACAACAGAGATCATTACAAACATCACAGACTTCCTTGTCTTTCTAGCATGAGATTTCTCCCAAGATATAACCAACCACCTATCATATAACATACAATATATATACTTATAAAGTGCAAACCATTATATAAAATATGCCTGCAAAATTTATTTGTCGATTCTATATATTCACCATAAAAAGAACCATGTATAATTAATAACAAGAGATATGCGGTTTATATATCACGTATATGTAAAATCATCCATTTCTGGTTGAAATAAAATTATGTTATCAAGATTAGAGAAGATATAACCCCTACCTCAAGTTGTAGACCAAGAGAGAAAATAAAAGATATAACGAAGCTTAGACTTCAACCCGTGTAGTCTTAGCTCAAGCTCGAGCTCCCATGGCAGATAACAAGGAAGAAGATGATGAATAGTGCTTTAGAAGTGGGTTTGATTGATTTGGAGCTTTGAATCTTTGATTCGGATGGATAGATGTGTAGAAATCTCCCTCTTTCCCTCTCTAGAACTCCTTAGAGGAGTATGGAAATGTTTGGCATGAAGTTGGGATGAAAAATGACAAAAAAATGGCTTAAAAACGTGCTTAAATCGGTGAAAATAGTTAACTGGAGGACCGGTATGCAAAATACCCAATACCGGTCCGTGGGGGTCAATTTTTCCAAAAATTTGGTGCCGGACCGGTCTGCCAAAAACGCCATACCGGCCAGCGCTTTACTTTTTGGGCCCTGGAGCACTGTTTTTGTTTTGGCCATAACTTTTCTCTCGGAACTCCGATTGAGGTGTTCTTTATGTCCACGAAAAGGTATTTCAAAGCTCTACAACTTTCTAAGATAAAGTTTTTCCAAATTCTGGATATATTTTTCTCAAAAATTCACCGAAGACAGCGCTCTGCCAAAGCACTACCGAATGAACAGAATTTTGCAATAGGCCTACTTTGTGCCCTGTTTTGACCCACGAGGAGTGTGAATTGGACTTCGGACAAAACACAAAAATTGTAAAATGGTACAAATATTAGACACTTACGTGAACGGAATCTCATTCTGATAAATAGAGAAGAAATTACGATAGCTCAAAGATAGCTAGAAATAACAAATCGCGAAAGGCCAAAACTTCTTATTTACCAACCAAAATCCATTCGAACCACCCGAATCACCTAACGATCACTCACATGAGTATAAATAAGCTAATATAATTCAATTTAAAATAAATTAAAATACGGGGTATTATAATGGAGCCAGTTACTCACTTATTTTTCGAGCAACAAGGGGTACGCTCTTACTTCCTATTTGCAAATGATATGCCACAAACTTACATCTCAAGTATTCGCATGCTGTCTAAATTTTACAGTTCATGAAATATTATGCCACTTTACTATTTTATGTATGGAAATATATATATATATATATGTGAATGTATGATTTTGATAGGATGGTAGTTGTCGATGTCGGGGGTCTCCCAACTCAATCGGTGTTGCCTGGAGAGCTACTCTTGATGCCGTGTGCGAGTTCTTACTCGCCATTTTTTTTAGTCTGTTCATGAGCGTGATTCTCAATAATGTTCAGTGGAGTCAGAGGTTCATTGCTAATCTGGTTGATAGGTGGTTCGATACTACCCATACCTTTCACTAGTCTTGGGGGGAGATGACCATGACTCCCCTTGACTTGTTTGCCTTGATGGGGATCCTTATCGGTGATCATATTAATGTCTCGCCATCTTTGAGGATATCTGAGGAGGGAGTTGACGTTTGTTTAGGATAGCTCTTTGCTAATGTCGGTGTGCCTTATGTACTCTTTATCGAGAGATTGCGCGTAGAGAGTTACCACACTGCTTCTGGCTAGGTTCACTTGGCCAGTTAAGCAGTTTGTCAATTTGCTTGGGCGATGATCTTGATGCTGATCCAGGAGTACTTTGTAACTCGTGGTGGAGATGATGTAGGGCTATATTGGCTGGTAATACTCCAAGACATCAGTATTATCCATGCATGGGATTGGGAGGTATTTTTCTTGCAGTCTCGTACGAGTCCATTGATCATTTCTTTTGGCTTGTATCTCCTTGCCATCGAGGGTCTTCTATGCTGTGGGAGGTATATTCTTCTTCCATTCATTCTTTGCAATCCATTTATTCTTTGTACTTTTTTTAACATTACCTTGCCCTTATTCATGCAGTCTTGGTTTATGGCTTAATGTGGTTGTGATCAAATTTTGTATTGGCTTTATTCTACGGACCAGTTTCCTTTGTATCAGAATTTCAATCATAGGAACGTTACTTCCCCTTATCGGTACCTGAATAGGTCGCATTACGTGAATGACATTACCTTTTTTAACTATTGACCTGGTGCATATTAATTCTCTTAACATTCTCTACTTTATTATATCATTTCTTATAACTCTATTGGTTTTTTGTAGGTTGAGTGGGCACCTTGAGTGGGTTTTATTCGTCGACCCGATTTTGATACTGCTCGTCGTAGCTCTCAAGTTCGTCATGAGTACGGCTTCATTTTTTACTTTGGCGAGAAGGTCATACATCAACATTCTCTTTTTAGTCAACTGATGACCCTTGCTTTCCCACCTTCTATTGTGCAGCATTAAATTTTACCCTTGTCACAAAGAGGGAGGCTATTGTGGAGGGGATCTGCTACAACTTCTTTGTGGCAGATATGCCATATCCAACGTTTGGCATGATGTATTTGCTTGGTGAAGTGCATGGTGCCGATCCTCAAGTTATTTACAACCGATATGCTGCTATTGGAGATAACCCATCTCATATTCGGGGGCGGCATTACCTTGAGATTCATGCAGTGGAGCTCTTTGGCAATGGTCTCAGGAGGAGGTTGAGGCAGAGATGGAGGGAGTCTAGGAGGAGGGAGCCTCAGAGTAGGCAGTTCAAGGAGAGGTTCAAGCTAAAGTTCCTGCTGAAAGTACTCATGAGATGAAGACTACTGCAGCTGGTTCTGAGCTTGTGGTGCCTATAGAGGGGCCTTTCTTTACCATGTCTGACTTGCTATGTAGTTGGTTGGAGCCTCAGTCATTGTGGAAGGGGAGTCCCATTGGTGGCATCTGCATTCAAGAAAGTGGTTCGTTTGGTGGTTCTGGGGCTCGTCCTCCATTTTATTTGGACACTCACAAGAAGGCTTTTATTGTAGAGGGAGGAGGTTCTGAGGCTGAGATGGAGGTCTTTATGCTTACCATGTAAAGGTTGGAGGGTGCGATTCCTCCTTTTGGTCTTGGGGAGACTTCTCTTACTTTGCCAGAGTTCCCATCCCATATTCCTTACTTGGTGGCAGTTGAGCATATGATGTTCTTGATTTACCCGGTTCCTACTCCTGAGGTGATGATTTTTCCAGGCTATGCTGACGAGGAGGTTTAATTACTTTATCCTCTTTAGTTTTAGATTATTCGTATAGGTCTGACAATTTGGTTTTTTATTTCTTTCTCAGGAGGTTATAGTGAGGATAGGCGAGCTTCGATCTCTACACGGTTGGGCCTAGAGCAGTTATGCCTTCTTGTCCCATATGGCTTGTGACCTCGTTGGTAAGGACATGTATTATCGGCGTTTATTATAGAGTGCTGCTTTTTCCTCAGTAGGTATTGGCAGTGATCGAAGCATTCCTTCTATTGAGCATGTGCTACTTCGAGGTCACCCCCCTGTGCTCTTTCTTGCTTAGGTGAATAGGTCTTAGGATTTTTATTTTATGCTGGATTTGTTATAAAAATGCTAGTTTTATTTATGAAAACTTTTTTTGTTTATTTATAAAGAATGCTTGTGTATTGAAAGTGCTTATGTATTTCATTATACTTTTGGTGTTGCTTTTTCCTTCTTCCAGTCTCTAGATTCTCTGATGATGATGATTTATCCCTCAACTAAGGCGAATGGGGGAGGCTATTCCGCTGGAAGCGTGTAGAGATTGACTTTGATTTTCTGCGAGGGGCTATGCATTTTTGGGACCCTACTGAGCACGTCTTCATGTTTGGTTTGGATGAGTTATGCCCAACTTATAAGGAGTTCTCTTGGTTTTTGAGTCAGGGTGAGGGGTTACCATTGGTGGTTTTGCACCCAGAGGAGGGTCCTCGCCAGGTGTTACAAGATCTTCTTACGGTGGACATGAGGGCTGTCTGCTATGTGTTTATTCCGGGTGGACTGTACCTTGTGCATCTGGTCTATTTCTTGAGGGGTCCTCAGGCTAACCCCATCTCACATTATGGGGGCGATGGTTTAATGTTTTGCCACGCTCCTTTTCGTGACTAGTGATCTGGTAATATATGCTGGCATTGTCTTTGTTGTGCAACGCGCTCTGGGCGGGTGTTCGATTGCTCCTAGTCTTGGCCGAGACTCTAAATGGCCTGGACGTGGTTTCGTCTAATGAGGGGGAGTTCTTTTGGGGGGGCTCATATTCTTCTTTACATGTGGCTGTTGGAGAGGTTTTTGTTTGTTTCGATGAATCGAATTTTTATAAGTGTGTTACATGACCCTGCCTATTCTTTCAAAGTCCGATTATCCATTCCTTCACTCGATCTACTGCTGGTTGACGACAAGTTTTCTTGGTGACCACTAGGTATATCTGATAGCATGTGCCTTGGTAAAGGTTGAGGTATGCGATTTTTTCTACTGAGGGGTAGAACTATGTGAGGATTCGAGGTCTTTTTGAAACTTCATTTTACATCCCTCTGTGGCTACTTCGCTAGTTCAATGTTCTGCATATTATCTCTCCACCTCTCCGAGATTTTTTTCTAGTGTCTGTCGAAGCTGATGTCCGCCTCACTCTCCGATTGGTCGCCATGTGGTATGGGTGACTTACTCATTTCGTGGCAGTATTGAGTTGGGTATCATTCATTTGATGACGCCTGCTATGGTTCGGAGTGTCTGGGTCAGGGTTCATGATCGGCTTTTGGGTGACTCTTATTAGATGGCGTGGTCGCTTTTCAGGGATGAGTGGCTGACTAAGGATGTTATTGTACAGGCCAACTGGCATTTTGACCGGGAGTGAATTCTTCGTTCAGGCACTTAGATTATGATGTTTACTCTTTTGTTTCTTTTTCTTATCAATGTAACTCTGAAAGCAAATGGTTAATAAAACGGGTTATTTTGGTAATAAAAAGTTTCTTTCGCAAACCTACCTTTTTAATTTTTGAAAAATATATGAAAATGTGGGCTTATTTTTTTATTTTGGAAATTGTACTAGGCCTGATTGTGGGAACCCCGATTGGAACCCCCCAACTCTGTAACACCTATAGGGTAAATGCATTATATTATCTTTGGTTTCACAATTTTTATGCTCTAGATGCGAGAGCGTGCTCGGACAGTATCCGAATATAGGGAATGTTTCCACACTCTTTTATCGGTGTCATTACATTCATCTTTTAGGTTAGAAAGATTCATCTTAAGTGTTCCAGTCGGAATTCGCGAAATTACACATTTAAGAATTACTCGACAAACCGACCTTTAGTCCTTTGAAACATCATAACTTTCTCATTTTATATCGGAATGAAACCCCGTTTATGCCATTGGAAAGGTATTTCAATTTCCAAGAACTTTCGTTTTTGGTTCGGAACCTAATTCCCGCCTCTCGTTGATCAAAACAGGTGTACAAGATTAGTTGGTGGCATAAACAAGCAATTCTGAGGATGAACCAACCTCCAGAACCATGTAGTCGACTACATGGAGTTGGGAAGTCGACTACATGAATAGTGATCTGGTCGACTACATTGCCCTGTAGTGGTCAAAATCGTATTTTTCAAGCTTCGACTCGATTTTTATATAACCCACACCCATCATTCTCCTCCATTTCGATTAGGGCAAGGGGAGAGAGTAGAGAGAAGTGAGAGATCATGGAGAAGGGTTCATGAGAGTGATTCTACCTCATCCTACAACCCAAAACAAGAATCAAACACATCATTACCATCATCTTCTTCTTTCTTCCATATCCTCCAAGTTAGGGCTTAAAGCTTAAGGGGGAATCTTGCACTTCAGTCGGCTAGAGCTCGATCCGCGGTTCAAGTTACGAAGGATTAACGCTATCGAGGTAGGAACACTAGTATCAAAACCTATTTTAAGAGTTTAAGCACCCAATCACCATTTTTATGCAAATTTTGGGATTATATATATATGTCTATTGCTGCACATAGATGAACTTTGGGTATATAAATTATGATAGAAATGGTTGATTATTATTTATAAATTGTGGTATATCATATTTCCCCATGCATCTCTTTCATTTCATCGATTTACGACAAACCCTTGTTCCTGGCCTCTAGCGCACAGGTACTTATTAGTCCGTATGGTAAAATAAACCTTTAATACGATCTTTATTTTACATGATATTCATAAAATGGACTATAATATCTTTCTACATGATGTATATGACCTTATAATTACTATTGGGATATTAATAGTTTTTCTTATACTGAGTAGTCAACACCGCTCGTACCAGGTAGATAGTTATTACTTGTAGCATATAGCCTTAGTGGCTACGTGAGATTATATTGGCCTTGAGGGCATTTTCCATCTAGGTGGACCTGGTAGGTTGTCCCTACTTTAGGGGCAGAAGAAACCAAGTTGCTGGCTATCTCTGTGCACAATAGATGTGAAAATCCTAGATGCGATGTATACATATACTTGACATATGTGATATAGACCTGGTCGCGGTGTCTTGACATTGTGTATATTACATTGTATACATATATTCATGGCTTATGAACAAGGATCACTCTATATATATACATGTTTTTCCTTACAAAATCCTATAGTTCCTACTGGGCCCGTTTGGCTCACAGTTTTTCCTACTCAGGCACTTCTAAGGATGGGACGGGAGGAGCTAATAAGGGAAAGGCCGACAAATCCTAGTTTCCTCTGATACTATGTAGTATGAGGGCCTTTCACTACGAAAAGGCTATGTTACCAACCTTGTTGTAGCACAACTAAACGTGTATTAACTTAGGCATGTTTGTATAATCTATGTAGCTTACTTGAAGTTGTGGAGACTTTGCTACTTATTACTGTTCTGTTGATCTATGTATATATTTTATGGATATTTATTATTCTCCTATTTTTTTTATTGTTAATGTATAGCAGAGTTGGAGGAACATGTTTATTGTTTAGTGCTATCCTATTGTGGACGAGTGACTTACATTTTAGTTAACCGGTGCGCAACGGTACAGACTGATTTGTAAGGCACGAGCTAACAGGAGGATAGACTACATTTCTAGCATGTTCCCATGTGATGGTGTTATTTGTGCTTGATCATTACATATTTTCTTATCTCAATAGAATTTCTTAATTTAAACTCACCCCTGCCGTCGTGTACGGCTCCGTGACCAACCGTGTTCCGAAGGTTTTTCCTCTCAATGGAACTTGGGGCGTCACAGACTCGCTTGGCCGTGGCTCGATTTTTGGAGCGGTTTTAAAGTCGCTAGTACATTTTTTAGAAAAATAGACAAAAATGTGTTTTTGTACCCTTTTGGAGTACAACGCTGTCTGTGCAACCAGATTGGGTCCGGGAACTATGTTATGACGTAGGAACGTGTTAGGCATCCGCGTTGCCCTTTCGGCTTCTAAATGTGCATGCTAGTTTTATCACTATTCATTTTCTACTGTTTTTGGCCTGAATTAGCATACATATCAGTTTTATTAACATGCAGGCATATTGGCATGGATTACGAGGTAAACTGGTAAAATTAATCGAAAGACCGATTGGCATTCACCTAAGACCGATCTGTCACTGCCTAAGACCAATCAGTCTTCATACAACAATGTGCTGTTTTTTGTTTTTGTTTTTTTAGCCCAGAAAGCATATGAAGATGAATTGAAAACTAGATTCGAAATATGTGTAAGTATTTACAGTGTAATCGCTATTTAGAATCAAACATATGCTATATACAAATTAAATGTCCAATTTTGAATTAAATAGCATTTATGCAGTGTATGTGTATTTACAATCATTCCCAGCAAGCAGATATATACAGATATGGGAAAGCAGTTAATAGATCAAAAATGAATAAGAATGAAAAAAAGAATACCATGATTCTAAAGACAAGCCTTTGTTGTTTTAATTAATATTGAAAAAGTTTTACAAATTGTAAACTAGTCTAAGAATTTTGGATACAATTTATCCCTATCTTTAGATTTAGTCCTATCTATTTTTATGAGCATGTGCTCTTTTCCCGAGTCTCTGTCCGAGCTCTGGTTTATATTCGGCGTCTCCGGCTCTCTCTTGAACCTCTCTCGGACTCTCTGCGAGCTATGTCTCCATCCGGAGGCTCCTCCCCTTTTTCTCTTGTTGTTATAACTGATATAGTAGTGAGATTGGTTGTCTTCCATCAAAGACCAATTCGGGTGCTTCAAAAACCGATCTGTTAGAGCTAAAAACCGATATGTGTGGCATGGAGACCGATTGAAAGTGGCTGAAGACTGATCAGCGGTCGTGAAGACCGATTAAAGGTGGAGAGATGTAATAGTGAAGACTAATCGGAAAAGGCTGAAGGCCGATTGGAATTGCCTTAAGACCGATTGGAATTGAGTTAAGACCGATCAACATTAGGTGATAACAGATCGATTTTCTCTCTCCTTATTATGTTTTTTTGGATACTTGATCACCTAGCTTGAGTGTGATTTCTTTGGCCAAGTATGCCCCCTTTTGGAACTGTTTGAGGCCCGTATTCGACTTTCGATGTTGTTTGAGTCCGCTCGTACTTTGTTGGAATGCGATCAGCCTCTTATTCTAAGGGTCCTAAAATGGGGTGTCCACACTGATGTCATTTCTTAGGTTGCATATATTCCCTTTGTTCTAATATCTCAATCTTGGTTTAGGGCTCAGGTCTACGAAGTTCTTGGGTGTGCCAGTTTAAGTCCTTATTGATAGTACTTCTTTAATCTGTCAAAGTTGACTGGTGAATTGAATTATTGCCCATCCATATATATGTTAGAACTGCAATTCCTCCTGATAGGGTTTTTTTTTGACGATATATGGCCTGGTCCACTTCTTTGGAATTTACCCAGAGGGTCTCTAGCTGGTTCCTAGATTTCTTTGAGTACTAGATCTCCGACCCGTATTCCTTTTGGTATTCGTCTTGGTTTTATCTTCTGATTGAAGGTTCTGGCAACCCTTGTTGGTGATAATTAGCTTTCAAATGCTTCTTGTCGAGTAATGCAAACTCTTTATACCGGGCCTTAACCCAATCAACTTCATTAACTTGATTTTCCAAAATTACCCTTTGCGACGGGATTTTTAGTTCAACTGGAAATATCTTTTCCATCCCATAGGTAAGAGAGAATGGAGCAGTACCCGTAGGCATTCTTTTTGTGGTTCGGTACCCCCACAGTGTGTAAGGTAATTTGTGAGCCTAATCTCAACCCCCTTTTATCATTTAGCGGATGATGGTCTTTAAATTTTTATTAGCTACTTCTACTGCCCCATTAGTTTATGGGCGGTAAGGAGAGGACCTATGTTTCTTTATCCCATATTCTTCCATTATCTCATTGGCCTCTCCTTTAAAATAAGTTCCATTGTCAGATACTATCTCACAAGGTACCCCAAACTTGCAAATAATATTCTTCTTTATGAATTTAGCCGTGGCCTTGTCATCTAATTATGCGTATAATTCAACCTCGACCCATTTAATGAAGTAATCAATATCAACCAAGATATATTGATGTCCATTATTAGCCTTTGGTGAGAGTTTGCTGATGATGTCTATTCCCCAATTTAAGAATGGCCATGGGGCTATCATGGTGTATAACTCCTTTGGTAAGAGCTTTTGTGATTTGGCATAGATCTACCATAGATGGCACCTCTTCACATAGGCATTGCAATTCTGCTGCATAGTGGTTCAGAGTATCCATGCTGAAGGATTTTTTGGGCTAGCTTGTGTCCGCTCATATGGGGTCCGCATTCCACTCTATGAATTGCTTCCATGATCAGCATGAATTGGACTTCTTTTAAGCACCGGAGGTGTACTCTGTCAAGGTTTCCTTTATATAAATGGTCGGCACCTATTATAAATAGGGGAGCTAGTCTTTAAAGGGCTACCTGAGTCTTCTTGTTTGCACCCTCAGGATATATTTCGTCCTTTAGCAACCTCTAAATGTCATAATACTAGGTTGATTTGTTGACTGTTTCTGCACCCTCAATTTTAATGGAAAAATAGAAGGCAGGGTTATCCATTCATTCTACGGATATCTATACTTCTTCCATCCCTTCTGGGATTTTAACCATAGAGGCCAAAGTTGCTAAAGCATATGCAAAACTATTGTGACATCGAGATATGGAGAATAATCTCACACTTTTGAATTTGTCTACTACTTTTTACAATCGATTAAGGTATGGTATTAGTTTTTCTTCCTTGATATTCCATTTCTGGAGCACTTGATGGATGATGAGAGCAGAGTCTCCATATACTTGGATCTTAGCGATCGCTCATTGCAGAGCTATCTCTATCCCGACAATCCATGCTTCATATTCGGCCGTGTTGTTGGTACAATCGAATTATAATCTGAATGATAATGGGAAACGGTATTGATCTGGAGAAATTAATAGTATCCCTATCCCATATCCACTTCTATTAGCAGTGCCATCAAAATAGAGTTTTCAATCTTCTTCTATTTCGATATTTTTAATGTCACTGACAAAAAATTCTGCCTCATTTTATATTTTCTCCAAAATTGGGTTGCCAATTAATAAGTCTGCCACGGCTTGGCCTTTGATTACTTTTTGAGTAACATAGGAAATACCGAATTTTGATAAAAAAAAAATCCATTTGGTTATGTGGTTGTTGAGAATAGGCTTTTTAAACAGATACTTCAAGGATCCATCTGGGCTATAAGGATTACCAAACATACGATCATGTAGTGGCACAACTTCTGGGTAACCCATGTTAATGCAGCACAAGATATCTTTAGTGAAGAGTAGTTTTGCTCACAAGGTGACAAATTCTTGCTGAGATAGTAGATGGCCTGTTCTTTTTTGGTATGCGCTAGAAGTTAGGCCATCATGGCTCCAGCTGCTATTTCACTGACAATAAGGTATAGCAATAGCAGAATCCCTGGTTGAGGTGGAGCAAGCATTGTTGGATTAGATAGGTATTCCTGGATTTTGTCGAAGGTAGCTTGGCATTATTTGTTCCATTTACCATCGGATTTTTTTGAAGAATGTTGCATCAATTACGATATGAATTAGCTTATGTATTGCAGTTTGCCCAAAAACTCTCTGATTTGTTTCTCTGTACGTGGTACTAGCATTTTTTGGATGGCTTTGATCTTAGCAAGGTCTACTTCTATCCCTTTCTTGCTGATTATATACCACACAATTTACCTTTGGTTACTCCGAACATGCATTTTTGGGAGTTTAATTTCATGTCAAATTGCCTAAAACGATCAAAAAAAGCTTCAAGGGCAAGGAGGGGCCCTTTCTCACTCTTTGGACTTGATGATCATATCGTCTACATAGACTTCAACTTCCTTGTGAATCATATCATGGAAGAGCATGGTTGCTGCTTTTTCGTATGTAGCTTCGGCATTCTTTAACCCAAATGGCATAATGGTGTAGTAATAAGTTCCCCATGGTGTGATGAAAGCGGTCTTTTCCTGATGGTCAGGATGCATCTTAATTTGGTTATATCCAGAGATTCCATCACAAAAGACTTTAGGGTGTGGTTGGCTGTGTTGTCAACAATCAAATTGATATTTGGCAGAAGAAAATTGTCTTTAGGATAGACTTTGTTGAGATCTCTATAGTCGACACATATCCTCAGTTTCCCATTCGGTTTTGGCACTGGTACGATATTGGCCAATCATGTTGAATAATCTACAACTCAGATGAATATCACTTTCAACTGTTTCTCTACTTTTATTTGACTTTAAGGGACCATTCGAGTATCAACTTGCGAAGTTTCTACTTGACTGGCTTACATTTTGATTTGGTGTGAATTTCATACATAACTATATCTGTGCTTAAGCCTGGCATGTTTGCAAATGCAGCTCTACTGAGAAATTCTTTTAAGAGGATTTGACTCTAAACAAAAATAGAATATGTGTGAATAATTCACCTTTCCCTGCTTGTTTTTGCTTTCCATCCCATGTAAGCCTTAGTTCTAGGATAATATAGATGAGATTAAGTGGATACCCTGTTGGATTTTGCTTGTAATTATTGTTTGAGGAAATTTTTTCATAAAAAAAAATTTTAAACACCCAAACAAACCATAAGCGTTCATCATAATATACCTCCATAATCATTAATTTGCACACATGCACTATCTATCATGCATTGTCGCGAGTGTGAAATTACCCCATTCAACATTGGAAATTTTGTTTAGGGAGTTTTGTAACACCCTACTTTTAGTTTAGAAAAATTTCCCCACAAGCCATATTCATATCGGTTTGAAATTTTTATTTCAAGTACGAAATTCTTGATTTTTGGAAATCTGTGTGATTTATATTTTTTTACATGTTATATATATATATATATATTCAAACTTGGATGAGTGATCGTTAAGTATTCCAGGTGGTCCGAACCCCATTTGTCGTGCTAAACGCATAATTTGGCTTTACGCGATTTCTTAATTTTGGCTAACTTTGAATTTTTGTAACTCCTTCGTCTCTTATCCGATTAAGTCCTTGTTTATGCCTCTGTCTAGGTTTTGATGCATTCTACAACTTTCGTGTTTTGACCGAAAGCCAATTAACATTCATCATTGTTCAAAATAGCGTGTGAAGTAGGCTAGTTAGCAAAATCTAATCGTTCGGTAGCTCTTCGGCAGAGCGCTGTCTTCAACAAATTTTTGGAAATTATTCATCTAGAATCTAGGAAAACTTCCTCTCATGAAATCGTAGATATTTGAATTAGCTTTCCGTGGATATAAATTTCACCCCAATCGGAGTTTCGAGCGAAAAGTTATGATGAAATTACAAATAGAGCTTTAGGCTAGGAGCCCAACGGGTTTTTAACCCTTTTTCTCCCTCTTTGATCTTCATTTTCATCCCTTCCTTCCATCCTCTTGGTCCCATACTTGAGAGAGGGTTAGAGAGAGAAATGAGAGCTCACTAGAGAGAGGTTCATGAGAGTAATCTCTTATGCCCTTTGCTTCATACAAGACCATCACAATATCCTCCATTTTCTCCTCCAAGCTCCTTGATAAACACCCAAAAATGCCATATTTTATACCCCAAAAGCTTCTTGGTAGTCCATTATTATTGCTTAAATTGTGCTAATATCATCTTTTGTTTGCTTTATAACTGAAAAGTGAAAATAGTGCAATTTTGTTCCAAATTTAACTAAAAATGCAGCAAAGATGTGTTAAAAATCAATGGAAATTGTTCCAGTTGTTAGGCAAGCTTGAAATTGATGATTGATCATGTTCTAAGAGGTGTGGAAGTCCAAATCTAAGAAGAAGTGCATTAATATTTAAGTGCGCGAAAAATCTGTTTTTGATCATTTAGGTGACAGTTCGGTATTTTGATCATAACTTTGCGCTCAGAACTCAGAATTTTGCGTGCTATATATGGTTGGAAAGAAGACTCAAAGGGATACAACTTTTGTGTTTTAATGATCTTCAGATTCTAGTATCTTGATGGTGAAAAAATTCCCTAAACCTACTGCCTGTGCACAGTCGCAGAAATGAGTGTTTGTGTTTCTCTCTTATGGGCCCTCTCCCATGCCATTTATCTCATTATCCATTATGGAATCCCATTTAAACATTCTCCAGCAGCCCATGTTTTGAATCATTCCATCAACTAAGCCCATTATCTCCTTTACCTTATCAAGCACATTCCATTCCTAAAATTAACTTTCTTGCTCTTCACTCCATCTAAATTAATTTCTTTTTTAAACCTTCTATTTTTCTCCCCTTAAACCCTAATCCTTATACCTATAAATAAAAGCCCTTAGCCCCCATTCTAGACACACAACCACAAGAGAGAAATAAACTTGTGAAGAGATGGAGAGAGAAGGAGTCGCGCGTATCACCGCCGGAAGAATCATTGAACCGGAGTTCTAAATTTCAAGGAGAGTTTTATTTATTGCAATTTTCATTATTATTTTGTAAGTTCCTCTTTGATATTGAGATTAATATTTTAATTGAGCAATAGAATTTTATTTAATATCATTCTTATGTTTAATATTTATGATAGAAGGCTAATCTCCTTTCAAGGAGAGAGATGAAATCCCAATATTTAATTCAACTTATATTATTGCATGTAGTACCCATGTACTTAATTTAATAAAAAAATTCTTTTGATTGACCTCCAAAAGAGGCAATCCAATTTAGTGTGATTATTGATTTAAGAAACAAACTACACACCATATATTTTTTTTCGAGTTGATTTTAATCACTAAATTCTCTTCTAAACTTTAATTGTTAATATGGATGGGTGTTGAACCTTTTTGTTTTCCTTAAGTGGCGATTCAATGAAAGTTTACTTTAATCCATGTTATTATTTTTATGAAAGAAGCAAATTGAATTTTACAAAAGATTTAAGATAAAAATTGGTTTTAAGGTTATATCTTGAAATTACTAGTTTACTTGAATATTAAGATCATGCTACATACCATAGGTGACTCCTAAGTGTTTAAGTAAATTATAATTTCTATTTTATCTTGGGTACATACATGTGGTAATGAAATAGTTAAACTATAGTAATTGGTGGTGGATTCTTAACCCTTGATTTCTCTCAATATTTGATTAATCTCTCTTGTGAATTATTAATTAGTTATTCTTTAATTTTAATTTTAATAATAAAAATAAAATAAAAAAGTCTTTCCAAAATCAAAATTGGTTTTAATTTGGCAATCTTAAGTTTTTTCTATAATTTTCAATTCCTTCTCCCGAGATTTGGATTGACCCCTTATTTTCCCACTTTATTATGCTTAATTAGATTTTTGCAGATAAGGGTTTTTGTTTGCAGTTTTGATACGACTAGAACAGGCGACACTCCTTCCTCCATTATTAGGTTTTCAAGCTAAAATTGGGGATTTCGTGATCTCTTAAGCTGTGGCTTGATTTAGCGCTCAAAACCTCGAAGAATCAGCTTAATTAGGGTGGGAATACTAGTACGTAAGCTTAATTTTAACTATTATGTGTTGCATCTTTATTTTCATAACAAATTGGGGATTTTCTTAAAAGCTTGTTTGTAACATCCTATATTTGATTTCGTGTTAATTATGTGTTTTAATTAATTTTGGTGTAAAATTCGTGTTCTAGAACATTTTTTGCTCATAATTTGGAGAAAAGTTCTTCCGTAAAATGTAGATCTCGAAATTACCTTTTCAGGCATATAAAGATCGTCTCAATCGGAGTTTCGAGAGAAAAGATATGGCCAAAACAAGATGGGAGAAAGTTTACTCGCGGACCGGTATGGGTGTTTTGGCATATCGGTCCGGCGCCTGCAGTTTGGGGAAAAATTAGACTGTGGACCGGTATGTAGTTTTTGCCATACCGATCTGGCATATAAAAATTGGGGAAATTTTTTACTGCGGACCGGTACTCTGTTTTTGGCATACCAGTCCACTATACGGAACTGAGCACCGACTTAACCCATTTAAAGTGGGTTTTGTCCCCTTTGTCACTCATTTTCGACCCATAGACTTTTATAACCATCTAGAGAGTTCTAGAGAGAGAAGGAGATGTGTTCTTAAGCGATTCTCGCATACTTTTCACTCCCGATCAAAGATTTATGCTCCAAACTCATCAAATCCTTCTCTATTTCACTATTTATCTTCTTCTTCCTTGAGATTGGTTTGGGAAGGGCTTGGATCATCAGTTTCTTTCTTCTTTCTCACCCATAACTCGAGGTAGGGGTTCTATTGCTTTCAAAACTTGATAATATGCTTTTATTATTCAATAATCGTTGTTCTTGATTATTATTTATTTGAGGAACTTGAAGATAAAAGTGTTCATGTTGTTTTTATGATTTATAAAGCTGTGATTGTATGATTTGGTGCAAGATATGCCATATATACTTGCTAAGAAGTGTTATTTGAACTATATGTGGTATCCCTTGGCTGTGTACATGTTGTTTGCGGATAAACTGGATTTGTTGGTGAGTTATACATACCAAGGGATATGGTATGAGATTTACGGGAGTGGATATGGCATAAATTGCTTGGTATTTATGAAAGAGCATGCTTTGCATATCATACATGTTATTATTGTGTCAACCAATCGCTTGGAGACTCTTGGCATATGTGTATTATTCTTATGGCTCAACATATGAGGCATCTATCTTATGATGATGATGATGATGATGATGGAAGCTCATTATGATCATGATATTATTCTGGATGTGATATGATCATGATATGGATCTGGATATGGTATTATTGTGGCCCTTCGATTGTGAAGGGATGATGTATTGATTTGTGCCTACCGGGATGGAAAATAGGTAGGGTGTGACGCCCCGAATCCCGTTCCGAGATTTTCACCTCCGGAACTCGGTTAATCACGGTGCCGTACGCGACGGCGGGTTTAAATTAAAACAATCCATAACTTTTAAAAACATTACTTTACTAAAAACATGATCTTTAGAAATCCTGATTTAGAAAACTTTGGCATGTGGGGTTCATTTCATTAATAAACCTTCCTGTAACATTTAAAACCACGTTCCATAAAAGTAAAATCACATCAAACCACATTTAAATCAACTCCACATATGAAAACCATCAATACAAGTTTACAATGCCAATTGTTTATCAAATCAAAGTCTATACAACAAACTTAAAGGAATAATTAGTCCTTAACTCAAGGACTACAAAAGGTAATGGACACCAGAGGCTCTATAGACGATTACCACGCGCCAATCCCGAAGGCCGACCTGCAAAACTGGGGAAAGGAGGGAATGAGCCAAATCCGGGCTCAGTGGGAACTATATACATATAAAAAAATATTTGTTTTACTCATATGCAATGGTTTGAAAACCGTGCAATGCAATGCAACCTACATTCACATGCATACGGACCTACTAGGATTCCCATCCTAGACATTAGATACTAACTACCCAACTAACCGACCACAACAGTAAATATCCCATAATTGAACCTCTCACGCATTCCCCACATTACTAAGAAATCACCAATCCAAAGTCATTTCGTTATAACGCTAGCTTTCTAAGGCTCGTCACTCCTTAGCGAATCAGTTCTATAGCTTATATCGGCTACCCGTGCCTACATCGAAGGTCAATAGTTATGGGCCAAGTATTGGTTGTTTCCACTTTAATTATAATTTATTATGAATCGTATACTTGGCCAACTAATAAGCTTTTAGCTCAAGATCATTCATCTAAGCGTCATATTACGGCGTTCTCTCAATAGGCTATTTCATTAGTTATGATTTCCCTTCAATTATTAGTGCTTTAGGTTCATTATGATCCAGCTATCAAGTCTCATGAATCACACTTACTCCCACGCCCACATTATATATCTAAGACTCCCAGTTATCATGTCTTTCCACTTTATATATAATACATTATGGAATGCTCGATAGTCCTCTATGTGTGCCTTGTTCGTCTAATATTGTTCGCCTGTGTCTCTACACCATTTATATCATAACCAAGGTAACATACATAAATTTATACGAGACATGATACGATACGATACGATACGATACAATAACAATAACATAATCAATAATCTCACAATAGCTCTCGTATCACGTCTCCAGCATAATGCCTCAGTTTCACCCCGCGGTCAGTCCAGGCCTAGAACAACGGATCCCGAAGACTCCGAGGCTCTTCTCCATGTCTCATCCGAGTGGGGAGTGGCTCAGGGACTTGGTTCTCCAAGTAGGTCATTCGGAGATAACCCTCAAGACATTTTCACGGGAATGACACTCCGAATAGTTAACGAGGAGAACACCTCATACAAGCCATCTCGACACTCCGGAAAGAACTACACCAGGCGATACCCTAGCAGGGTAATGACCATTAGTAGCCCAACTACTTCCTGGGAAACTCACCATTAGGAACGTAGTGGCACACAGGACCTGCTCCGCTTGCCGGGGAAACTCATCTAACCGAGAACACTTAGTCCTGTCGGGAGGCAAGATACCTAGAGTGGGCTCTCCTTTGTGGACACACACAACCACCGACGAAGTCACCGACTTCATTTTCCCCGTGCACGGTTTAGGGCCTTTTCACCCACGGGCGGCAATAGGCGGCCCTCCTTCGAGTCACGGGGAGCTACCCGGTGCTCGGTACATCATCATATCCAGCCCATACGTGTGATCATAACAACAGGAATATCTCGATTCCTCACGTAGCAGTGTATACAATCATCAATCATCTATCACACGTATGGCTAACAATATGTATATATATATAATCACACAATTGTCATCATTACATAATCATCGTTATCGATAGCATCACTATCACGTTTGTAGTCCATGGCCTTATAGCCAATTAGGTCATATTCGACATTTCCCAATGTCTAACGCATCAATTGTATAAAACCAAGACCGTCTACCACTTATGAGGGTTCTCGTGTCATTCTAGCCAGCCAAGCATTTATTATTGTGGTTCTAATTCAACCGGTGTATAATTACGGCTCTCCTAGCCATATATACTAACAGTCAAGGCAACCCATGCCCCACCAAGTTATAGTTATTACACTCCTAGAGTATATCGTAGGTGTATTCTCTTAACTATAGCTAATAAGGTCCATACAGGACACTAGTATCAAGGATTAGCATGTATCGTTCCCATCTAAGTGGGTTTCTAGTAGAAATTCGAGGATAATGTTCTATACTTACAACTAGGGGCATATCTACATATATCTACCCCTTATAACTCAAAACCAACCCCAATCCAATCACAAATCCCGAAATCTCCTTTAGCCTAGTTTATACTTTAGGCTACCGTGTAGGTATAAGGTGTATATGAGATAACAAGGTTCATGGCATGGTAAGAAATGATAATTCATGGTATATGTGTGATAATCTAACCATCAAACACACTCAATTCCCAAAACCGCAAAATTCCTAGGCTTAACATGTATGTATGAGATGGGTCTTGATGAATCATATCATATATAAGTCAAAACATGGATTAAATGCTCAAAATATGTAATAGATGCAAGGACCCATCAATATCTAACGCTAATCGAGCATTAATCTAGCCCAACCCCATGAATATGCATACAACCTAGGGTTTTTGTAGAAAATCCCCAATTTGGATATAAATCGCTAATACAACAAGTAAAGGTTTGTAAAAGAAGTTTTATACTAGTGTTCCCACCTGATTGAAGCTTAATCGAGGTGTTGAAGACGCGTAGATGTCGTATCACAGAAACCCAAGCTCGCCTCCTAGCTCCACGCACGAAGACGGAGGTGGAAGACGATGAATAGTGACATATGAGGTGTTTTGGAACTCAAATCTTGGAAAAGATGAGAGATGTATGGAATATCTTATCTCTCTCTCTCTAGATCTCCCTCAAGTCTCTCCCTCACTCCCTTAGATGTTGTGTGTTCGAAAATGGAGAGTTTGGGGTGTTAAATGGCTTAAAAACGGGTCAAATACGCTCAAAACCGACTTACTGGTGAACCATGATCGATCATGGGTCCCCCATGATCGATCATGAACCCGTCTGGAGCTCCTCTGGAGGACCATGATCGATCATGGCCCTTCCATGATCGATCATGGAAGTCACTGCAACAGCAGATGACTTTCTGAGCTCGAAACGAACCTCGAAACGGCCAAATCTCGACTCGGCCCAAACACGAAAGTTGTAGAGGGCAAAGAAATGAAGACGTGGCCGAAAACGGAGAGTAGTTTGGACATCGGATGAAGAAGTTATGGCCTCTCAAATTTGCCCAAAAATTGACGAATCGCGAAAAGACGAAACATGCGATGTACGCCTCGATTTCAATCCGAACCACTCGAATCACTAAACGAGCACTCAAGTGAGTGGAAGGAGGATAATATGACCAATACGGAGTGATAGAACATTACGAGGCTCTCCAAATGAGAAATTCACCACCCGAGGTGAATTAAGCGGACGAATGAAAGCAACCACGAGGAAACGAAAGAACGGGGTGTTACATAGGGCCTGGTGCCCTTGGGTTGAAAATCCTTAAGCTGTCTAGAGCCAGTGGTGTGTAGCCCAGAAATCTAGACAACGGTAAGGCACTGATGATTCTGTTACTATGATTCTATTGGTGGACATGAGGTCCAAATCGATTGTGATTTTGTGATAATTTTTGAGGCTGTTGGGTCAAATATTCTATGAGGCCGTTGGGTCAACTTATGGTTATTATTGGGTTCTATTCTCGGGTGGTCAGGCCCACCTTACACTCTGGTTCAACATTGCTATATTCTAGCTACATGGTTTTATGGTTGACACAAGGGAGGTAACCTGCATTGGTATATGCATGCATTGCTCACTGAACTTACGGTTTTAAATTGATTTGTGTTTTACATGTGATGTTTTCATTAGTACATACCCCTACTGAGCATATAGCTCACCCCGTGTTCTAAAAATATTTCCAGGTATTGAAGAATCTAAGGAAGGCAAGAATACGGTGGGACTCGGGACGAAATATAGCCTCTGATATTATGGTTTATTTTTGTAATAACTATGTTGGTCCAGGAAGCCACGGCTAGCTCGGGAACTTGTATATGTTTCTTTTGAATGTTCATATGGTTAATTTTTGTATATCTATAGTGCATGCTCACACCTATAGTATCAATTCTTTGTATGATATATGTATCCTTGTTGGTTTATACTATTTTTATCTACCTATCTTAGTCCTACTAAGATGGTTCATTGACACTCCAGATTTTAATTACAGGTGTTATCCTGTAAATTAAGGCGGGGGTGTCACATTATTGATACATACATATATGGGGTTTTGGGGTTGAGATTGGTTGTTGATTTCCTTGATTTATACATACTTTTATTGTGATTTCATATTAGTATGTGAGAAACTCATTATATACTTGAGTACTACAAACTCTAAATATTATATATTAGTGCGTATGCGCGTATACACAGTTTGAGGTGATATATAAAATATTATGGTTTAGAAGAAAAGAATTATGCAAGATTTGGACTTAGTACTACGTAAATCATTTATTTGTTTGTTTGAGTATGCATAATTATATTTTAAGTTGATGAAGGATTAGTATGATAAATATATACAAGAAATCCTATTTGCTCATTAGTGTGCTTGAATAACATTTGTGTACTATTATAAAGAGCCTTGGAGTATGTAAATTTAATATATGAGATGGGATTGGATGTAGATTACATTATGCGATGTATATGGTATATACGTGCCATTGGGTTACTAATATCATTACATTGCTACATGATTTCGCTTCTAAGCATTTTGACACTTACATCCATGAAATACTTATGCCACTGAATGGAATAGTTGCTTTACTGATGATATTCAATTCAAGTTAAGAGTTTACTACAAGTAGGCAACTAGTCCACTTATTGGAATTGTTAAAGTATTGCGTGGATATGATCATGTGATGGCATTAGTTTCTTTAATGGCACATGTATATTAGATACATCATAAGTTGAATTTACCTGTTTATCACATACACCTATTTGGTGGTACATATAGTTTGTATAAGGACTAGATATGGTGTATATGGAGACTTGTAGGAAGATTGAAGATATTTATATATATATGTACATGTATGACAATATGTATGAGTATATTTTTTGGAGATTATTTTCTATTGATACTTTGATTTTGTAAGGCATTAATGGTCCATGGGATTGACATATCCATGGTGGCTACATACCCTGGTCCGCGTAGAAGGACCTTGCTTTGGAAGCGGCATACTCTATGGTCTAGCTAGGGGTACCATTCGAGGCGCCATACCTTGCACATCTAGGTGGTCTACGGGGGGACCCAGCCTTAGGGACTTAGATCGCGATCGCTGTGCACAGTAGAGTAAATCCTAGATGCGTGTTGTGAGATGAGACTGATGACTATAAGATTAGTGCCTGCTCTTCTCTATGATATATTCTATTATTATGATTTACTCATATTTTGACAATATATTCTTCATTGTATCTTAGGAGTTAGGATAGCACTTGGCGTGCATTGCATGTAACACAGTTTAATTATATTTTAAGCAGAGTATTTTATATGTGTAAATACATGTAGAATACGTATGTAGAAATGGTACAAGCATATAAGCGTAGTTCTAATTATTTTCATTACACCACGTTGCGTATGATTTCCAATGTGTATTTTCTTACGCAACCCTTATAGTTCCCACTGACCCCGTGTTTGGCTCACTTTCATTTTTCAAACCAGTTTTGCAAGTAATTCTCTTCAGGGGAGGCAAGTAATACGAAGTATAGGCACCTCTGATGACCTTAAACCATTAGTAGTCGTCTGTCGACAATTGGGCTTTTGTATATTTTTATATAACTGAACATGTATTCAGTTTTATTCTTAAAGTGATGTAAAGACTTTTAAATTAATGATTGGGACCTCGTTGGAAGATTTGTTATATATGTGGATTGTCTGATTTATTTTACCAATTAAGGGCTTTTTGATTGAGGAGTTTAAAGCCTAGGAAGCAGACTTATTTATAATTTCACATGTTTGGATTTATTAAACTTACGAACTTCACTTGCCGAAATTTTCCAAAATAATTAAGGCTTTACATGTAATTTACTATTAAATAAGTTCCAAATCATTTACACTAAACCTACCGTCGCGTATGTCATTGTGATTAACCAGGTTTTGAAGGCCTAAACCTCATAATGGAATTCAAGGTGTCACATATATTGAGAAAGATATTTTTAAAGCTATCGACAATGAATATATCATTCAACGTTTTCAAAATATGAAGTCTTGAAAGGGAATGTTGTAACTAAAATACATGTCATTTTGATTTTTGATGTATAAGACGTTAAGTATTTTAATATAATATTTTTATTTTAGCCTTATTATAGTATATGCAAAAAATCTTTTTGTGTTAATAGTTTGGCCCCACCTGAACAAAAATCCTAGCTCTGCCATGTTGTATGTGTGTTAGAGTGCCTCTTACTTATCATATGAAACCTCACGATATTGTCTTGTAATGGTGAAGAAGAAGAAGCAGCCATAAACGTCAAATTTGGGGGAGTAAAAATGGTGACAAAACTCACAATGGCATAGAGAGAGAGGGGGGGGGGGGGGGCAGCTGGGCTGGAGCCCACAAAAAAAAAGAGTTATAATATCTATAAATATTAAACAGCAGCCCAACCCAACCTAACTCAATTCAATCCAACCCATTCTAAAAAAATAAAATAGTTAGAATACTAATGAATTAAATAGTATTCCGGCCCACTTGTCTTTTATCAATTACTTAGGCCATTAATCTATCCATTTAAACTAACCACTGATGCTCTTGATTTTTTTTAATCCAAGTTGTTTTTTTTTGTTCAACAATGCTCTTAGTTCACTTAATACATATTATATTATATATTATTTATATAACTAATAAATTTATTCCAGGTTCATAAAAAAACTTGAGCACCATACGGCCATAATAATTTGTATATATTATTGTTTTTTTAATTTTATTTTAATATGCGCTATTGCGAGTGATAGACCCAGATGTTCAAGTTTTAAGTGGAGGGGAAAGGAAAGGGGGAGGGGCTTGAATTTATATATATTATTTATTATACTATTAGAGATTTAGAGTATTGTTTGTTCATTTCTTAATTTATTGTTCAGTACTTCAATTAATTTAATATATATTATATAAAAATTTATTTTTTTAGATTATTAGAGTATTATTGTTGCCAGTTGAACCAATACTCATATTTTTTTTTCAAGAGCTTATATTTCAAAGCCTTAGTTTTAGTAATCAACTGTCGTATATATTTTAATTAATTTTTCATTATATTTTGGAACCTAATCTTAGGGCATTGAAACTGAAATTTGGAGAAAAATTAGTCTATACATTTTTTAGCCAAACATAAAATTAATTTCAAAATTTCTTATGCTTGGAAAAGGGAAAAATAATTTGTTATTAATATTTTCTCGATTTTTTTTTTACAAAATTTCTTTTTATCATCGGCCCACCCCAAAAGTAAAATTCTAGATCCGCCCTTGAGAACTCATATTTCCACAATCTCCAACAATCTCGTCAAGAATAGAGTGCAACCCAGTTGCAAATGAAACAAACCCATTTGAGATTAGTAGTTGAACCGTTCGTTGCTGTACGATTACTTTGGTTAGTACTAATCTTTGAAGTTACCCTCTGAATCCTTTTCCCCATTCATTCTCTTTTAAGTATCAAAGAGTGTTGGATGAAAAAGTTCTTTACCGGATAGGGATATATTATTGCCAGAGAAGAGAGATCTAAGTAATAGTTGCAGGTTTCAGGGTTGTTAGGGATCGGAGGGTTTAAGTGACTTTAACATTGTTTTTTTTTTTTTTTTTTTTTTTTTTCTTTTTCGAAGACTTAACATTTTGTTTTCCTTTCTTTGGAATTAATGAGTGTTATATTAGGTATATTGTGGGGGTTAACTTAGTTAACAATACAAAAAATTAGTTCGATAAAAAATTGGTTAATTTAGTTAAAAAACAGATTTAAATAAAATTTCCATAATAACAAGACTAGAATTATAAAATAGTACCATGTATTAAACGTTTAGATTTAAATACAATCAATAATATATTTCAAGACTCCGTTCAATATATGGATGTTTAATAATCATAGGCTAAAAAACAAATGGATTAGACTAAAATTTGACACATATCATTGTACGGCCTATAGCTTAAGCAAAATAAATATGATATTACCATGTAATTTTGTCCATCTACACAAAAATTTGTTAGAGAATAATACAATCACTTCTACTAATATCTAAAAAAGAAACTAAAAGATTATTTATCACCATACAAATTGCATCAAGAAAAGCACTACCGAGGATAAAACTCGGAAAAAGAAGCATCATTTACTGAAACTTTGGTGGATGCATTTTTCCATTCACTGGATTCGCGTGTCCCCGAACTATATTCCCCAAACGGTGGCCCGTGCATGAAAAATGCTGGCTCTGAAGGTTCGGGCAGACTGAGAGAGAAGCTACTAAGCATAAAAACAATTGAAGCCATAGTTGGTCTGTCAGTTGGATTTTCTTGGACACATAGCAGTCCAATGTGTATGCATCTCATTATGTCACGAATTGGGCTCGAATTAGACCTCAATATTGGGTCTATCAAATCTGTACCTCCTCGTTCTTTCCAATTTTTCCAAGCCTGAAAAGAAAAATTAATTTAGAAAGTTCCGATGACAACGATAAATATCAGCATTTTTGGTGAACAAACCATCATGCATATATATATATATGTATATGAATTAGTACTTACATAGCTTAGAAGGCCTCCTACTTTTTC
This sequence comes from Lonicera japonica, assembly GCA_021464415.1. Classification (NCBI taxonomy): domain Eukaryota; kingdom Viridiplantae; phylum Streptophyta; class Magnoliopsida; order Dipsacales; family Caprifoliaceae; genus Lonicera; species Lonicera japonica. Next base: position 46,100,799 of record CM038470.1, read on the forward strand.
TCCATTTCGAAAACCATAGTTCCTCTGGCCACTTACCATTTCCAAAACCAGCACACCGAAGCTAAATACATCTGATTTGACCGAGAAATGCCCATGCATAGCGTATTCCGGTGCCATGTATCCACTGCAATTACCAATTGTTGATTATTGACTTTATTCTAACAAAACAAGGAACAAATTCTCCAATCACTTTGCATATTCAACTTTGAGTTTCAAAGCATTTGAGTCTTCCGTTGTCGGTACATGTATAGTTTGATTATAGGATATAATCATGGTAATATACTTCTTTTAATTTATTCCAACAGGCTTATAATATACTTACAGGGTCCCCACAATTCCGCCTGTATTGCCTTGGGTTTCATCTCTTTCAAACAAATTTGCCAAGCCAAAATCCGCAATTTTTGGATTCATCTCTCCATCTAACAAAACATTGCTAGCCTTCATATCACGGTGAATAATTCGAAGTCGAGAATCCTCATGAAGATACAAAAGTCCCCGAGCAATACCTCCAATGATTTTGTAGCGACTATCCCAGTCCAAATCTGCCCTGTTGACTGGATCTGCAAACACGGCCAATAATATATATGGAACAGTCAAATCTTGATCTATGGCAAAAGAAAGTAACATTTTGTGAATTCTGCTTCGCCCTAATTAACATACCAAATATGAAGTGGTCAGAACTTGCATTAGGCACAAACTCGTAGATGAGAAGCCTTTCTACCCCTTCAAGGCAGAAACCAAGAAACCTAACCAAACTTCTATGTAAAGGCTACGGTTTTATTTATTTTTTCCATAAAAAAAGTATTTTTCCTGTGAAGCAATTCCATGGAATCAAATTCCTTTCTAGACCAATCAAACGCTTGAATTCAATTTCAATTTAAATTGGTTATGGCAAAAAAATTGTAGTAGTAATAATCCAAGTTGCTAACTAACCACAATCTCTGCTAAAGGGCGAAGAGAACAAACCAAAAAGAAAGGAATCCAAGCCTTTGTTAGGCATGTATTCATAAATCAGCAACTTTTCGTCCCCTTCAATGCTGCAACCGAGCAGTCTAATTAGATTTCGGTCTTGTAATTTTGCAATTAGTGTTATCTCATTCTTAAATTCCATGAAGCCCTGTCCAGAGCTCTTGGAAAGCCTTTTCACAGCTATTTCTTCTCCCCAAGGTAAGGTTCCCTGCAAAATTGAAAGCAAAATCATTCCATGCACATTAGAGTGTGTTTGATTTCTATTCTTTTCTAAGGAAAATGCTCCAAATATTATAGTTTCAGTCTTTGGTTGTGTTTTATAGCATAATTCCCCATGGAATTCAATTTTCATTGTACAACTTGTTTTTATCCTAATTTTTCCATTTCCATGTAATTCAAGAAGCACCACCCTCTAACTAGTTCCCATGTAAAATAATTAATTTCTTTTTCCATGCAAGCCAATCAAACACACTTTAATATTTAGTTGTATGATATACATGAAAAATCACCTTGTATACAGAACCAAATCCACCTTGTCCAATCTTGTTCCTGTCTGCAAATCTTTCAGTGGCAATGTTTATGTCATCGAAACTGAATAAGAACGGTTCATCTTGTCCTGAAAAGCGTATTGAAATATGCTCTTGACTTCTGCTCACATCAGATATCAGTGGCTTCTTCTTCTTCTGCCTCCATAAATTTGAGAATCCTGTTTGTAAAAATTTGAAATAGTAGAGGAAGGGGCAAGTTATGCTGGTTCATTTGGTGGCAAAGAATGACTGAAGTTCAGTAAAATGGTAGACAATATTTGTATTATATAAGTTACCTTTTCTTTTGTGTGTGTGTAAATGTGAAAAAGATTAATGGCTTGGCTTACCTGTGCGCATCCGAGGTTTGCCCCCAAAAGCTTCTCGCATTGTATTTATGAATGCTGTTATTTTGGTTGTTTTTGTACGAGAATTCCTGCTGCTTTGATCAGCCAGCCTCGTATACTTATGCGAACAATTAACAGAGTAGACAATGTCCTGTTGTTTTGAGGAATAATCCACAATTTCTTGATTGCCATCATGATGCTCGCCGCCACCTGAATGGATAACGCCGGGTTGTTCTGAGCAGCAATCTACAATATCTTGATTGCCAAAATCCCTACCCATACTTAACAGATCTCGATCGAACACTGAAGAGTCTGTTCTCTCTTGCAACGCCAGTGCACACTCAAGTGAGACCACCACTTCAGCCATTGTAGGCCGCTTCTTGGATCGATAATGCAAGCAATGATTGGCAATTTTCAGAAATGATGCTAAAGAATTTGGCAATATTTGGCAACTCAAACGGAGATCGACAATTTTATTTATGTCTTCTTCTTTGATGCAATGTTGGGCCCAGAAAATGAGACCCCATTGCTCCTCAGGCCGTGTTAAATCCACCACTTGTCTTCCAGAAAGAACTTCAAACAATACAACTCCAAAGGAATAAACATCAGATTTCTTCGTCAATTTATGAGTCAACAAATACTCCGGATCCACGTACCCCCTTGTGCCCTTAATTTTGGTGCTTACATGGCTACTTGACTGATTTGTAGGGCCTATTTTAGATATCCCAAAATCTGAAACCTTAGCCGTCAAATTCTCATCTAATAAAATGTTCGAGCACTTCAAATCACGATGTATGACATTGGTACCCGTGTGAAGGTACTCCAAACCACGTGCAGCCCCTATGCAAATCTTGAGGCGTTGCACCCAAGATAGAGCAGAATTATTAGCACTTGTATCCATTTTGTAAATATGATCAGCTAGGGCGCTACGTTCCATATATTCGTAAACAAGTATCATTTCGTCACGGTCGTCGCAATAACCAATGAGAGATATAAGATTACTGTGCCGAAATTTTGAAAGCATCTTGATCTCAGTAAGAAATTCGACAGCTCCTTGTTTGGACGTGTGATTCAAACGCTTTATGGCTACAGAAACTAGCCCATCGTCAATGGCCCCTTTGTACACCTTGCCAAATCCGCCTTTTCCGATGACCTCTGAATCATCAAAGTTATGGGTTGCGGATAACATTTCAGGAAGTGAAAAACGACGGAGTGATTTTTCCGATGCCAACTGGGTGTGGTTACTTGTTTTCTCGCCAAGATTTGCTTCTTCAAGTTGTTGGGCTTCATGAAGCTGGCGTAACTTGTAAACTATGATGTTCAATAGGGTGATTATAATTATAACAGTAGTTGCAATTATGTTTACACGGCCGAAAGGGGATACAAAAAATGGATGGTTTACAGCAGGATGCTGAGAGTTTGGAGTGGCAAAATGATAATCATTGAAATCAACATTAACAGGGTTGGAGTTACCTCCAATGAAAAGATTGAGGAAGAAGGAGGAGAGAAAGTAAAGAATCTTTAATTGAGGATGGAACAACATGTTTCTTAATTAATTTTCTAATAGAGGATAAAACTAAACTATTAATTCTTCTGACTCAAGCAGGGATCAGAATTAAAAGGGTAGGGTTTGAATTTGAAGAGCAGAAACAAATAAGGAGAAGTTGAGTATTGAAGCAGACTTTTAAATGCTTTCTCAATTCTACGAACAAGCTCGGAATTTGGGTGGGAAATGGATATGAGTTTTTTCCCACTTTTTTTCTTTAATTAATTTTTTATTATTATTTAATTGGGATTGTTCTCGGTTGGTTCCTTCGTATCAATCTTTTTTTGGGCATGCAAAAGTTGAAGTGAATTAATTAGTTTGGACCCGTGTGGCGTGTTGTGTTTGGCTTGTAATCAATGCAAGCAGGTATGGTGCAAAACAATTTTTGCACCAAAACAGTGCATGCGGATTGGGTGCAAATCAGTTTTTGCACCAAAACAGTATACTCGGCGGAGGTGCAAAACATGTTTTGCACCAAGTCAGTGTACTCGAGAATGGGTGCAAAACGTGTTTTGCACCTGGGCGGATAAAAGGAAATTGTCTTGTTTTTTCACTTGGTATAAATAGAAAGGCTTATTTCTATTTTGTAGAGACTTGTAATAGAGTTGCTTTGTTAGAGTGAAAATAAGAAAGGCAAGTGTTTAACTAGGGTTTAGCTAAGGTGAGAGGTGATCTTTGGAGGTTTGTTCCATTGATCTAGAGTTAGGTTTATTGTGAAAGAATTGGTGTAAATTCTTGGTTATCAGTAAAGTTTCTCCCTCTTGGTGGAAGACCCAAAGGGTTCCACAAAAACACGGTGTGTTCTTTCTTGCTTTATTTTGCTCTTGATTGTCATTGCTATTTATCTTCAATCTATATTTGCTTGAGTTTGTGTTGGTGATTCTTGGTTTGATCAAAGATCCTATTGCTTGACGATTTTCGCCCGCCAAGTGTTTGTGGAAATTCTCGAAAGGGATTTCTCGGGTTTATTGGTGGATTTGGGAATTGGTTATTGTTCCCACGTTCACAGCAAGTGGTATTAGAGGATTTGGTTGGTGCCTAGTGTTTGGTATCAATGTTTGGCTATTGGGTGCAAGGTTTGTGCGCCAAGTGTTCGATAAATGGCCGAAGGGACTCAAACCGGAGTTGTTGCAACACAAGCTAGTTCTTCTACCATTGTAGGTGTTGGGAGCACTATGGAGGTTAAGATAAAGCCTTATGACGAGGTTATCAATTTCGGTATTTGGCAAAGGCGGATGCGGGGGGTACTTGTCCAATCGAATTTGCAAGTTGCATTGCTTGGACTTGAGAAAAAGCCGCAAGATATGTCCGAAGACCAATGGAATGAGATTGATAAGAAAGCTATGTCCGCTATAGAGATGCATGTGACCGACGAAGTGTTGAGAAACTTGATGTCGGAGAAGAATGCAAAGGATATGTGGACTAAGATGGAGGAGATGTACATAGGGAAGTCTATGTCCAACAAGTTGAACCTCAAGAAGCAACTTTTCAAGTTGGAAATGAAGGAGGGGCAAGATTTGAACAAGCACATCAATGTCTTCAAGGCAATAGTACATGACCTTGAGAGAATTGATGTTGTATTTGATGAGGAAGACCGCGCCTTATTGTTGCTTGCTTCATTGCCGGACTCCTATGATCACTTTGTTACCACATTGATATTTGGCAAGACAACGCTCAAGTTTAATGAGGTTGTCAAGGACCTCCAATCGCACGTGGCCATGAAAAAGGGAGGTAACGGGGCAAGCTCTTCATCAAGTGAGGGCTTGGTTGCCAATAGTGGTGGTGGTGAACGAAGTGGGCGGTCAAGGTCACGGGGTGCCAAGAATAGAGGCACGGGTCGGTCTCAATCACAAGATCAAAGCAATTGGGAGTGCTTTAATTGTCACAAGGTAGGCCACATCAAGAAGAATTGCCTGGAGCTAAAAGGTAAGAGGGCGGACGTGCCAAGGGAGGTTGCGGGAGTTGCGACCCAAGAGGTGGACCAAGAGGTTAACACCGATGTTCTTACTTATTTTTTTAGCGGATCAAAGTAGTGGGTGGATTCTTGATTCCGGATGCTCCTATCACATGTGCCCGAATCGTAATTGGTTCGTTGACTATACGGAATGCAATGGAGGAGAAATCTTCATGGGCAACGATGCTACATGCAAAGTTGTTGGTATTGGCACGGTGAAAATAAAGATGTGGGATGGCGTGACCCGCACGCTAAGTGATGTTAGACACGTACCCGCTCTCAAGAAGAATTTGATCTCCTTAGGCACGCTCGACTCAAAAGGGTGTGTGATTCATGCCGAAGATGGGGCTATGAAGGTGAAGAAGGGATCAATGGTGATTTTGCGCGGCACAAAGTCATCGAACAACCTTTATAGGTTGAAAGGAACCACGGTGGTTGGTGAAGCGGCGGTTTCCACGGAAGCAGAAAGGGATGAGCTTTTGTTATGGCATATGAGGCTTGGCCACATGAGCCAACGGGGCATGGAGGAGCTTCATCGACGGAAATTGTTGAAGGGGGTCCATGGGTGCAAGCTCGATTTCTGCAAGTATTGTGTAATGGGCAAGCAAACTAGAGTTTGATTTGATACCGCGGAACACAAAAGCCGAGGTATGCTTGATTATATTCACTCCGATGTGTGTGGCCCTTTAGAGGTAGTTTCTTTGGGCGGTTTCAAATATTTTATGACTTTTGTTGATGATTTTTCACGTCGAGTTTGGGTCTACTACTTGAGGGAAAAATCCGAGGTTTTCGGAAAATTCAAGGAGTGGAAGGCTATGGTGGAAAATCAAACGGGTCGGAAAGTAAAGTATTTGAGAAGTGACAACGGAGGGGAGTATAAGGATGGAGAATTCGTGAAGTTTTGCAAGAATGCCGGCATCAAAAGGCACTTTACCGTGAAGAAAACTCCACAACAAAATGGAGTTGCGGAGAGAATGAACCGTACCATTATGGATAGGGCGAGAAGTATGAGGATTCATGCGGGCTTGCCGAAAACATTTTGGGCGGTTTGTGTTGATCATGCCGTATACTTGGTCAATAGGTCACCGAATGTGAATCTTGGTTTGAAATGTCCGGAAGAAGTATGGTCGGGGCGAGAAGTGGACTACTCTAAGTTAAGAGTATTCGGGTGCCCGGTATATGCTCATATTCCTAGCGACGAGAGATCAAAGAATGACCCGAAGGCTCACCGATGTATCTTTCTCGGTTTTGGGGGAGAGGTGAAAGGGTTCAAACTTTGGGATCCGGTAGCGAGAAAGCTTTTGTTTAGCCGGGATGTGACATTTGATGAGGGGGCCTTGCTTAAGGAACAAGAATACCAAGAGATTAATGATAACGGTGGGGTTAATACGGTCAAGATTCCAATTTTAGTTCCAAGTCCGTCGGTTACCGGAAGTGGTGGAGCATCTTCAAGCGGTAGTAGAGATGATTCTCATGAAATTCAACCGAATGACGACGCGGTTTAGGTGGAGCTAGAGGAAGAGAAATCCGAGGAAAGACCGGGTGAGGTGGAGCCGGAACCATCGATAGCACGAGATAGACCACGATGGGCAATCAAACCACCCTCAAGGTTTGGTTGGGAAGACGAGGTCAACTATGCCCTTATTACAAGTGAGGGTGATCCAACTAGTTATAAGGAAGCCATCAGTGTCGAAGACAAGGATAGTTGGATGGGTGCTATGGTAGAGGAGATGGAGGCTTTACGAGTAAATTCCGTTTGGGATTTGGTTCCTAGGCCCAAGGACCGGAGCATTATTGGTTCTAAATGGGTATTTAGGAAGAAAGAAGCAATCAACAAAGATGAAGCACCGAAATTCAAGGCACGGTTAGTAGCGAAGGGGTTTTCTCAAAAGGAAGGGGTTGATTATGATGAGATTTTTTCCCCGGTTGTGAGACACACTTCGATACGGGTTTTGCTTGCTATGGTAGCTCAATTTGATTTGGAGCTTGAGCAAATGGATGTAAAAACGGCTTTTCTTCATGGTGATTTGAAGGAGACGATTTACATGGCGCAACCTGAAGGGTTCAAGGAAGTAGGTAAGAAAAAATTTGTTTGTCGGCTCAAGAAGTCATTGTATGGACTAAAGCAGTCGCCAAGGCAATGGTACCTACGGTTTGATTCATTTATGTTGCGGATTGGTTATCGTCGGTGTGATGGTGATCATTGTGCCTATGTTCGAAACTTTGATGATGGCTCATTTATCTTGTTGATGCTTTATGTGGATGATATGCTTATAGCGTGTCGAGATATGTCAAAGGTGAAGGAGCTCAAGGTGCAATTGGGCCGAGAATTTGACATGAAGGATCTTGGGGCCGCACAAAAGATCCTTGGTATGGAGATTCGGAGAGATAGAAAGGTTGGCAAGTTGTGGCTTTCGCAAAAGAAATATATTTCTCATGTCATTGAGAAATTCAATATGTCGAGTGCGAAACCGTTTTCTACTCCGTTAGCTCCTCATTTTGCTTTGTCCGCAAAGCAATGTCCTTCCTCTCTTGATGAGTGTGCCGAGATGTCGACAGCACCGTATGCTTGCGCGGTTGGTTGTCTAATGTATGCCATGGTGTGTACAAGGCCGGATCTAGCTCAAGCGGTTGGAATGGTTAGTAGGTATATGTCGAATCCGGGTAAAGAGCATTGGAATGCGGTTAAATGGGTTCTTCGATATCTACAGGGTACCAAGTCCTTGGGTATAGTGTTTGAGCGAAAAGATGGGGCTGATAGTGTTGCGGGATTCGTAGACTCCGATTATGCGGGGGACCTTGATAAAAGAAGGTCAACCACGGGTTATGTGTTCACTTTGGCAAGTGGGCCGGTTTCGTGGAGATCTATGTTACAAGCAACAAGCGCTTTGTCTACCACAGAGGCAGAGTATATGGCACTCACGGAGGCGTCGAAGGAGGCGGTATAGTTGAAAGGCTTAGTGAGCGAGTTGTGTTTGAAGCATGAGAGTATTTTGCTACGGTGTGATAGTCAAAGTGCGCTTTACTTGGCAAAGAATCAAGTGTATCATGCTCGCACGAAGCACATAGATGTGCGGTATCACCGAGTTCGGGATTGGGTTAATTCCGGGAAAGTCGTCCTAGAAAAGGTGAATACGGATGAGAATGCGACCGATATGCTCACAAAACCGGTAACCACGGAGAAGTTTAGGCATTGCCTAAAGCTTCTTAATCTCACTTCATGTTGAAGGAGGAGGGTGTAACCTTGGAGGTGTCGGGATAATCTCTAAGGGGATGCACGGTTCTTATCCCGAGGTGAAGCAATTGAGGTTGGCTTGGGATTACTCGCCAAGGTGGAGATTGTTGTGTTTGGCTTGTAATCAATGCAAGCAGGTATGGTGCAAAACAGTTTTTGCACCAAAACAGTGTATGCAGATTGGGTTCAAATCAGTTTTTGCACCAAAACAGTGTAATCGACGGAGGTGCAAAACATGTTTTGCACCAAGTCAGTGTACTCGAGAATGGGTGCAAAACGTGTTTTGCACCTGGGCGGGTAAAAGGAAATTGTCTTGTTTTTTCACTTGGTATAAATAGAAAGGCTTATTTCTATTTTGTAGAGACTTGTAATAGAGTTGCTTTGTTAGAGTGACAATAAGAAAGGCAAGTGTTTAGCTAGGGTTTAGCTAAGGTGAGAGGTGATCTTTGGAGGTTTGTTCCATTGATCTAGAGTTAGGTTTATTGTGAAAGAATTGGTGTAAATTCTTGGTTATCAATAAAGTTTCTCCCTCTTGGTGGAAGACCCAAAGGGTTCCACAAAAACACGGTGTGTTCTTTCTTGCTTTATTTTGCTCTTGATTGTCATTGCTATTTATCTTCCATCTATATTTGCTTGAGTTTGTGTTGGTGATTCTTGGTTTGATCAAAGATCCTATTGCTTGACGGTTTCCGCCCGCCAAGTGTTTGTGTAAATTCCCGAAAGGGATTTCTCGGGTTTATTGGTGGATTTGGGAATTGGTTATTGTTCCCACGTTCACAACATGGCGGACCCTATAAATTATAAATTCATTCATTTAAAATTAGCGAATTCACAATTATACTAATTTCTAGTGTATAATTTGTAAAAGTTGTTTAATTTAAAATTAAATAATTTAAGTTAATTAAAAAAATAAAGTGAATTGGATCATTTCTGACTAAACCTAAAATTACACCATTTTAAAGAGCGATTCTTATACACATCTCATATTACTCGATAATACTCACATTTTATTATAATAGTCTTTGTTTGTTTGAACTCTTGCTTTTTTACACTTTAATTAACCAATGTTTAGATGACAACTAATCTATACTATTAAACTATTAATAAAGCCTTACCCCATGTTTTGGCGTGTCACTAAGATGATTAAAATACCCTCTCTTGTCACTTATAGGATTTTTCGGTAAATTTACACCAATTTATTTTCCCACATTCACTGTCCTCTAACTACCTACACATATGAATTTGTTTTTTCGGATTTTTTATAATAAAAAGTGTAGTAGATTTTAACTCTTTTGTCAAACAAAAAGTTTACTACAACCTATTTTTACACGATATTTTTTTTTTTTTGGCTAAAAGTTGTATACAATTTTTTTTAATTAAAAGGTGTATACAAATAATTTGTTCTTCCACATGCTTCCTTCGGCATGCAAAAGTGGAAGTGAATTAATTAGTTTCCAATGAAAAGATTGAGGAAGAAGAAGGAGAAAATCTGTAATTGAGGATGGAACAACATGCTTCTTAATTAATTTTGTAATAGAGGATAAAACTAAACTATTAATTCTTCTAACTCAGCCAGGGATCAGAACTAAAAGACTAGGGTTTGAATTCGAAGAGCACAAACAAACAAGGAGAAGTGAATTAATTAGTTTCCAACTTTTTAATTAATTTTCTAATGTGTTGTTTCCCACCTTTTTTATTATTATTATTATTTATTTTTGTTATTATTTAATTGGGTGGGATTGTTCTTGGTTGCTTCCTTCGTCATGCAAAAGTGGAAGTGAATTAATTAGTTTGGGCCCGTTTATTTAAAATTAACTAATTCACAGTTATACTAACTTTTGCCTAACACATGATTTTATTTTATTAAATTAGAAAAAATGACTAAAGTGATACTCTATTTTAACAGTGTATGATTAACGTAGTTTGTTTTGAAATTTGATTGTTAAAGTGATCCTAAATTGAAAGTTAAACGATCATTTAAGCTGTTTATTCTTAAAATTAAACAATAAAAACATTAATTATATCATTTCTCACCCAACCTAAAATTACTCCATTTTACAATGATAATTTTTTATTTTGTTACACTCCTACTTTTTTACACTTTAATTAACCAATGCTTATATAACAACTAATCTATACTATTAAACTATTAATAAAGCTTCGGTTCATATTTTGGTGTGCCACTAAAATGACAAAACTACGGGCCCCTGTCACTTATAGGGTTATTCAGTAAATTCACATCAATTCATTTTCCCACATCCACTGCCCTCTAACTACCTACACATATGAATTTACTTTTTCGGTTTTTTTTTAATAAAAAGTGTGTACAAGATTTTAACTCTTACATCAACAAAAAATTTACTACAACCTATTTACAAGAATTTTTTTAATTTTTTGTTTTTGCTAAAAATTGTATACAATTTTTTTAAGTACAAATAATTTGTTCTTCAACAAAATTAAATTTGACACATGAATTTCATTTATATAAAAAAAATAATACACACCCTATGTATATAATTTCCTCTTTTTTTTCATGAAATAAATTATTGTACATGCATATCTATGTATATTTTACATTAATTTGTATGAATTTCACAATGGATACTAAAAAAAAAGGAAAAAAATATATTTAAAACCTATGTACATAGCTTTGAAATTGACATATGAAGTTCACTTATAAAAAAAATTAATACTCGCCTTGTGTATATGAATTTCATTTTCTCAATCTTCAAAAAAATAATTATAAATTTTTTACGCATCTTTTACATTGACCTATGAATTTGACAATTATACTATAAAAAATAAAAAATAAAATTACACATGTGCAAGTAGCTCTTAAATTGATATATAAATTTCACTTTTTCTTTATAATAAAAAAATGTACACCCATCATATGAATTTCACAATCAACAATATCAATGAGGTTCACAAATTATCAATAGAAGAAAAAGAAGTAAAAGGTTCTCTTAAAAAAACAAAAACAAAAATAAAACAAAACAAAACAAAACAAATTTAACCATCTATCCCACTAGGTACTCCCCTCACCCTCACTCATCCCCTCTCTCTCTCTCTCTCTCTCTCTCTCTCTCTCTCTCTCTCTCTCTCTCTCTCTCTCCCCTACCAGTAAATACTCTTATACATTCACTTTAATTTCTATTTGCTGCATTTAAAAAAAATGAGGTTTACTTTTTGCTGGTACTACACAAAGTATGATTTCACTTCTTTAAAGAATAAAGTAGTAATTAATACATACAACTGTACATGAATTTCATTTTTTCTTCCAACAATAAAAAATAAAAATCAATAACACATGTCTACGAATCTTAAATTTAACTTACTAAATTCACAATCAATACTGAAAAAAGTACAAAATAAAAATAAAATAGAAAAACATTAGACATATGTACTTATGTTTTAAATTGACACATGAATTTACTTTTTGAGATTCTTTTTTAATAAAAGGTAGTATTAATTCTTTCTTCAAGAAAAAAATTAATACAGCCTGTCTACAAGATCAATATTTTTTTTATAAAAGGTGTATACAATTTTTTATTTTTTTTTAATAAAAGGTGTGTACAAAGAATTTGTTCTTCAACAAAATTAAATATGACACATGAATTTCATTTATATACAAAAAAATAATACACACCGTGTGTAACATTCTGTATTTATATTAATGTTAATTATGTTTTATTAATTCCTTCATACTCGTGTGAATGATCGTTTAGTGATTCGGGTGGTCCGAATTGATTTTGGTTGATAAATAGAAAGTTTTGGTTCTTCATGATTCGTTGATTCTAGCTAACTTTGAGCTATCGTAATTTCTCCATTTATTGTCCGATTAAGATTCCGTTCATGTGAGTGTCTATTTTTCATACCATTCTACAACTTTTGTATTTTGATCGAAAGCTAATTCACACTCTTCATTGGTCAAAACAGGGTGCGAAGTAGGCCCCATCACTAAATTATGATCAGTCGGTAGCGCTTCGGCAGAACGCTGTCTTCATCGAATTTATGGAATTTATCCATCCAGAATTTGAGAAAGCTTTCTGCTAGGAAGTTGTAGATCATTGAATTACCTTTCCGTAGACATAATTGGAGTCCCGAACGAAAAGTTATGGCCAAATTATGAACAGTGCGCCAGATCACATTTTTTACCCGCGGACCGGTCTAAGGAATTGCTAGACCGGTCCAGCCTTTAATTTTGGGCTTTTTTCTGGGCTGCGAACCGGTCTAGTCTTTTTCTATATCGGTCCGACAGCGGGCTATGTCGGTTTTGGGCGATTTTAAAGCGTTTTTCACTAATTTTTGCCCTAATTTCAACCAAAACTCACTCCTAACAACTAAAAGGCTCTAGAGAGAGATAGAAGTGGGTTCTTTGAAGGATTCTCACTCATTTTTCAATAGCAATCCGAGATAAAAGCTTCAAATCCTCCAAATCATCCCCCTTTTTACTATTCATCATCTTCTTTGGGAGGTTTGCTTGAGGGAGAGGCGAAACCTTCATTTTTCCTCCTTCTTCTTTGCAAATTAGTTGAGGTAGGGGGTTATCTCACCTTTAAAACTTGATAATATGATTTTGTTACTCAAGAATCCTTGTGTTTGATTTATATTTGTTTGGAATCTTGAATAGAAAATAACTCATGTTGTTTTTATGTTTTATATGGTTATGAATGAAAGATTTGGGGCAAGATATACCATCTACACCCAATATAAATTGTTAATTGAACTATGTGAAATATCGGTTGGTTGTACGAATGATGTTTGTTACTAGAATTGGTTGGTTGATGAATTGTGTGTACCAAGAGATATGTAATGAGATTTCTTTGGGTGTACATGGTATAAATTGCTTTATCTACATGTTTAATAGCATGTTCTGCCTACCATATATTATCATTGTGTCAACCACAATCTTGGAGCTCCCTCGGCAAGCTCAGAACTATTCTTACAGCCCGTCTGGTGGGTGTATACCTCTTATTTCATGATGAATGAAGCTTGTTAAAATCATTATATCATTTTGGGGTATGATACGATCCCGACATGGATCTGGATATGTTTCTATTGTTTCCCTTTGATGATGAAGGGATATATATATATATATATGTTTGTGCCTGCCGGTATGGAAAATAAATAGGGCCTTGTGCCCTTGGGTTGAAAATTCCTAAACCTCCGAAATGCAGCAACGCGGCAGCTGTTTAGAGCTAGCGGTGTGTAGCCCGAAAATCCAGACAACAGCTAGGCACTGACGATTATGTTGATATGATTCTATTGATGGACTTGTGGTCCAACTCACTCATGGTTGCATGGTATTCTCTGAGGCCAATGGGCCAGTTTATGACGACTATCGGATTACTCTCTTGGGCGGTCAGGCCCTTATTAAATTCTGAACTAGTATTGATATATTTTAGCTGCATGGCTCTAAGGTTGACACAAGAGAGGTAACTTGCATTGGCATTTGCATGCATTGTTTATAAAACTTGTGATCTTAAACTAAAGTGTTTTTTTAAATATAATACTCTCGTTGTTATCACCCTTACTGAGCGTATAGCTCACCCTGTTTCCCTAAAATATTCCAGGTACTAAGGAGTTTAATGAAGACAAGAGTATGGCGGGACCTGGGACAACATAGAGCTCTGATACTATGGTTAAATGTTTGGTAGTATGTATGTTTGACGGGAATCCACGGCTAGCCCGAAGTTTGCATATACTTTTAGGAAATTGCACAACTTGGTTTATGTACTGTGATGCACATTTGCAAGTTATAATATCAGTTTGTATCCCGTACTTATCCTTACTTGATGCATGTATTGTTATTGATTTATACTCTTCTCATACACTTATCTTAGTCTAACTAAGGTGGGTTAGTGACACTCCATGCCTTAATTATGAGTGATATCCTGTAAATTAAGGCGGGGGTGTTACACCATGTGTATATAATTTTCTCTTTTCTTCAAGAAATGAAATTGTTGTACATGCCTACATATCTTTTACATTAATTTGTATTAATTTCACAACGGATACTAAAAAAAATTGAAACCTGTGTACGTAGCTTTGAAATTTACATATGAATTTCACTTATAAAAAAAATAATACACACCCAGTGTATATGAATTTCATTTTCTCGATCTACAAAAAATTATTATACCTTTTTCACGCATCTTTTACATTGACCTATGAATTTGACACTCATTACTGAAAAGGAAAAAAAAACAAAACAAAACCTACATATTTGTAAGTAGCTCTTAAATTGACATATAAATTTCACTTTTTCTTTAATTAAAAAAAGGGGCACCCATCATATGAATTTCACGATCAACAATGTCAATAAGGTTTACAAATTATCAATAGAAGAAAAAGAAACATAAGTTTTTCTTTTAAAAAAAAAGAACCACCAACTAAACCACGTCTCCCACTACCCCCTCTCTCTCTCCCCTCATGCCACTAACTACTTTAATCCATTCAACTTAATTTTACAGGAATTTTTTTTTATCACACTCTTTGTATATACCAATGGCTACATTTAAAAAAAATGATGTTTACTTTATGGTAGTATTACACAGAAAATGATTTAAGGAATTGTCTCTATTTTACCTATTCATACGTCAATGACAATGACACATGAAAATATATTTTTTCACAACTCCTAGGTGTTACTTTATAATTTCTTATTTGTCAATGTTTATACAGCCACCTAGTCAATCAATTATTCTTCCTGGCTAGCCCATTGCTCTTAAACTTATTGGTAGAGATTTAGGAAGATTGATACTGAAAGAACTACTAACAGAAAAAACTAAAAGGTATAGTACATGCATTTGTAATAAATTACTTGATTTCATATTAACACATTATCTCTAAATATTTTCAGCAATGCTATATGTGGTGGTCAACCAATGGCGGTGGTAATTTAATTTTTCACTTTTTATTTAATTCATAAGTTTATTCTTTCTTTTATTTTTAATTATCCTCTTAATCAATCAGCTTACTGAACCTTTCATATTGTAGTTTTATCAACATTACAAATCATATGAAGTGAATGACTATATAAGGATGTGTCTAAATGCTACAAGGTGAAATATTCTATTCATTCGTAGAATGACACTATATAATACTCGATTAAATTAAAATTTCTACACAATGGATTTATTTTTTATTTTGTTTCAGGTTTGCTGCGTATGTCGTAAAACAATTATAAGAAGGACCGCATTTACTAACATTATGTGCTCAAATTGTTATTTTAATAAATCTTTCATATGTTCTATTGTACTTTATGGTTCTTTTTCTTAATTTATTGATAGACTCCATTTTGTAAGAACTTTTTTTTGTTTCTCCTATTACAGTTATGTTCATTACATAATTTAGTTTGATATTAGTTACTTATTTCCTTAGCTCCATTGAATGGATTACCACGAAACATCACTAACGAAATACAAAATTTTTGTTACACACACGTAAGGTGTTCCGGGAAGCTAGTAGTAATTAGCCAATACAAGGACAAGAACACCACATTATACCAATATTCATCTTCTACTCAAATCTCCCCTTCCCCTCCCCCGCCCCCGCCCCCCAAAAAAAATTATGTACCAATATTTGTACAAGAACAAAAATAGATTCAAGAATAAGAATAGACAAATAGAAATATTTGTGCAAGAACAATAACAACAACAAATTCAAAAATAAGAATAGAAAAATAGAAGAAGAAGGTTCAACGGATCCAATGCCACACCAACATAAATAGAGATTTTATTACATATAAAACCCAAGCAAATTGACCTTTACTTGAAAGGTGGATATATAAACAAATCTCCAAAAATCTAAAAAGGTTCAACATTGACAAACCGAAAATCAAAAATATTATTAACATCTTAACAAAAGAAAAAGTAATAAATGAAAAAAAAATCAAACCCATTTCAAGGATGAATGTTCACTTGCTTTATATTCACCGAGTATATAGGCATGTTGCAACCACTCGGGTTCTCCCCTAAAATGACTAGCCTAAATTGTAAATTAGGGTCATTGTTCCGACATATATAACAAGGATCTTCCCATTACACAAACAATGTGAGATATTTTAGGTTGTTACAATCTCTTCCCTTTAAATCCCTGACGTCCTCGTCAAGTCGAGGTCACACATAAATTAATAATCTTAGTTATGTCTAGGTCACACACAAATAATCTCAGCTATAGCTATCCGCATCCAACGATAGCTGTAAGCCGCGCAAACCCAACTCACAATATCCACATGTCACGTGGTATTGATTTTGGGTCCGCTCTGATACTATATGTAACCACCCGGGTTCTCAAAAAATATGGCTTGCCCAAGTTGTAAAGGGTCATTGTTCCCATATATATACCAGGATCTTCCCATTATATTATCGATGTGAGATATTTTGGATTATTACACCTCTAACTCACTTGACATGAAGCGAATATGACTGCAGAGAAATGGTGCGCATTGAGCAAGTGCTTAGATTTGTTGGGTTGGTAATTGTGTTATTACTCGCTTGACATCAACCAAGTCAGTTAACAGTTACTTGTTTAACATCAAGTGAGTAACAATTAACACACTTATTTGATGTTGCCATAGCTGAGCTTTTCATCGGACCTCCATCTTGATATTGAAATCTCCTGTGGTGTTTTCTTCTTCTTTTAACAGATCTAGTGGTTCTCTCTCTAGATATGTGATTATCCATCCCAGATCTAGATGAATTTTCTTTAGATTTGGTGTTTGTGGTATGGTGAAGAATGTTGTTTGTATAAATAGAAGGAGGGGGATGAGGAGGACTATATATCCTCTACGAAATAGAATAAGTTCTTTGGAAAGTCAAGAAAAGAACATGTTCTTCCGCCGTAAAGAAGTTTTCTAAGAATTTCGAGCCTGATGGCAGAAACAAATAGAACTTTTGCACATTTTCGTTAATCCATGAACGCGATCTATATAGACTCGTAGATCCATGGAATAGACAAATAGCTCCATGGATCTATGAGTCTATATAGATCATGTTCATGGATTAACGAAAATGTACAAAAGTTCTATTTGTTTCTGCCATCAGGCTCGGAATTCTTAGAAAACTTCTTTACGACGGAAGAACATGTTCTTTTCTTGACTTTCCAAAGAACTTATTCTATTTCGTAGAGGATATAGACAAATAGCTCCATGGATCTAAACATCACGATCCAAAAAGAATCAAGAGAAAAGGAAAGAATCAAAATCAGAGGATTTTTTTGTATTAATTATTGTTTAATTAAGTAATATTAAGACATAATTAATTATAATAATAAGTGGGAGTGGTAGAAGGATATGTGAGAGTAAAATCAAGTAAAGCATAGGTTAGTTGGAGTGTTTGTAGGAGTGGGAGTAAAACCAAGAAGTTTTGGGGTACATATAGCACCGCCCATTTTAAATTGGACAATTCTCCTGTGATTTCGCTTCGCGTGGATCCACCTCGTCAACCTCCTCACTCTCTTCTCCAACATAGGTACATCTCTCTCTCTCTCTCTCCCTCTTTCCTCTTTTCTCTTCTCTCTATATGATTTTCTACTAGGATTTTGTCATTTGGAAAATGCTTGAGATTTAGGTAAAATTCTCTTACATATTCAAAACTTTGATTTAGATGTATTTAATGGAAACAATGTGAAAAAACAACATATATACCATGTTCCTTTTTTTGTTGTTAAGAATTATTATATAAAGGTACATTAAAGTTTGGGGGCCACCAAGTTAAATGTAGTTTCATCCCTGTATTTTCTTAACTAATATACATTTTTAAGAGAAAATCCCTTGCGAAGAAATCAATACTTGGTGTTGGACAAAATAGGTATAATTTGATATAGTCGAATATAAACTGGTCACAAAATAATTAATATAATAAAAACGTTAAATAAGTACAATATAATAAGAAAGATATCGGAAGCTTATCGGATTTTTGCAATCAAGGCTAGTGTTGGATACTATGTCCTTAAGAAAGTTTCGCCCTCGCTAGTTGCTTACGGACTCTTGGACGCTATTTCCTAGGATACAATGATTTTCGCGTACTAAAGTAACACTACAATAAGTACACTATAGCGAGTCAGTGATTATTGCACTCTTATATTGGACTCGAAGAACAAAGTAAATGACTTGAGAAATGAAGAGAAATGGGATAACAATTTTCTGGTTATAATTAAATAAAAGATAAAGGTTTATATATGATTAGATGAGTCTTTTCAGAAAAAATGGACCGATTGAGGTGATCTGTATGTCCACGGAAAGGTAGTTCAAAGTTTTACAACTTCCTAGAAGAAAGTTTTCTCAAATCATGGACCGATTATTCTCAGAAATTGGCCAAAGACAGAGCTCTGCTGAAGCGCTATCGAATGAATAGAATTGGCGATGAGCCTACTTCGAGCGATGTTTTAACCAACGAGGAGTGTGAATTGTGATGGAAGCTTAGTTCCAGAATCGTTTAATATTGCGATTAAGAATTGATTCCTTCCATAAATTGTAATTCACACCATTAAAGAATTATAATTGCACTCCCGTCCTTATCTCAAAATTATGTTTCGAGCTCCTTGTTATTAAATACTTATTATTCTCCCCACGTTAAGATTTCAGATAACCATTGTTTAAATTAAATTACTGACAATTATATTTAAATGACTTCTTAATCCTTGAGCGTACCACTTAACTTATTTGACATGTCGGATCAAGATAATCCACCTGCAGGGTTTGACATGATCAAAACTTATAAGCTTCTCAAAGGGTTATCATCAATCCCTATACCGGGACATGGATTCCGTCAATAATTAATATTCATCATACATATAGTGTTGCCATCCAATTCACGAAGATTATTGATCGATAAATGAATCTCACTCTTAATGAGTCAAAACAACAAACACTACATATATATGTCTATTAATTATTTCAAGATTAAGAGCATAAGTAATCATAATAACCATGGGATTCTAAATTGTTTTATATAGTCAGTATAAAAACAATTAACCCACACTGGTCCTGTTTAATACACACAAAGTGTACTAGCACAACGAGTTAAAACTGTACCGTTTTCTATAGTCAAGATAAATTACTAAAACTTGTGCTATAATCCTACAGATCGTTGTCCAATTCCATCGAAGACTGTGAATCAATAAACTTATTTTCCACAAGAACAGATAATATAATCCTATGTGTGTAAACTATACTCTACACACCAAATGATCTATTATATGGAATAAAAGATACACACATGCACAATATTTAAATAAATAATATAATGCAACCATTTCCCATAAAGAATTTCATTAAAATAGCAAAATCGAGTCTATATAACATACCAAAACCAATAATAATAAAAGCGTGGCTTTTAGTATATCACTTTAACAAAATGGACTTCGGTCAAAAAATGAAAGTTATAGAATGATATGAAACCTAGAAGTAGGAACAAATGGCACCTAAAAAATCGGATATGAGACGAAGAAGTTACGTTGTTCCAAAGTTGGCTAGAAACAAAGGAATTGCGTAACGCCAAAACTTATGATTTCTATCCCATAATCGATTCGGATCACCGGAATCACTAAACAAAGACTCACATAAATGGAAGTAGGCTAATATGACTATTAGAAGGTACTAGAACAATATGAGGTTCTCCAAATCGAGATATCACCATCCAAGGTGACATGAGCGTATGAATGAACGTAATGATGAGGAAACGGAAGAACGGGGTGTTACATTCTTGGTAACCCAGGCCTTGCCTACGTAATTGGGTTTTAACTACGATGGGCTCAGCAATGCCTTAATTATTTTTGCTTAGTCCCTGACCGGGTAGGTTTTCATTTCTCACATCTATTTGTTAACACGGGGACTATATATTGGTTTCCCCGAAACTTGACTTGCTTGATTTGGAGACTCTTTCATTATATTTTGAAACATACTTTCCAAATCTTCTCATTTTTTTCGGTAACCTTCAATCTACACAATTTTCAACATGGTAAGTCATCATAACTCCCCCTCCTTTACTCTTTACTGGCTTAATCAAGAGAACGGGATCATCTTCTTCTTTTTTAACTAACAAGGCATTAATTCTCACTCCATGGTTGGGGCGGATTCTTCACAATATTCGGGGCCTTGATGTCAAGTATCTTGCCTGATTCGATCAAATCTTGGATATTGTGCCTTAAAGCCACACACTAGTCAATATTATGGCCTGGGCCTTGATCATAACATTCATTGGCGTTCCATCCATGGGGAAGTGGATCGGGAGGAGCCTGAGGAGATAAAGGTTGTATGAAATCTCCTTGTTGTAGTGCTGCAAAAGTCTTACTCAAAGATGCCAGAAGCTGGGAAAAAATCGGTCTCTAGGCCTTCCACAATTTCTAGCCTAATTAACAAACCTTGGTTAGGTGCAGACCGCTGATTGGGTGTGGACCCCTACTTTTGTGGGTATTAAAAATTTGTTCGTCAGTAGGGACTAGAATTTTGATAAGATAATACCTGATTGATAGCGAAGGCCGATCTTTTATATTGGGAGACAGTCTTTTTAGCCTAAGTAGCTTTTGCTAACTCTTATTCGGTTTCATTGGCGATGTGCATCAAAAGCTTTATATTTTTCAAAATATTGGCGCCCTATACCATTTCGATTCTTATGTTTGAAGTTCTTGACCATTAACCCCAACTACTCTTCCTCGGATATCCGATCAATCAATTATGAGGCCAACTCTCTTCAACAGGTGATGAAATCATTAACACTTTCATTTTCTCACTACTTGGCCATTTTTAGGTGCTTATGGATGATTTTTAGCTCCTCATTCAATTTGTAATTGTGAACATGTCATTTTTTGACCCTCGCAAGAATCCTAAACTCTAAGAAGATGAACAATCATGCATGCACAAGCATTCATAGATACAAACATATGTTTTACATGTGTTATATGTCAAAGAACGAGTCGAAAAGAGCATTCAAATTGCGAGTTATGAGAATTACCGAAAACTGCCTAGACCGAGAACTGTCAAATTGCCTGAGGAAATGAAAATGATAATTCCTAATTCCTGATCATCCTCAAATTTTTAAGGTTATTAGGTAATTCCACAAGGAGCATCATACTCAAAAATCAGTTCGTTCCAACGGTCGGATCTCCGGGAATTTTGAAAACCAAGAGTTTACTTTGGGTATTTGAACGGAGACCTTCCCGAAGTCCAAATGAGCCCAAATGTTTTCAGGAAATATAATATATTATGGGGAGAGACATTCCAAAAAATTGGATTGATCCAATATCCTGTTTGCCCAGAATTGCAAAAACCGTCGCAGGTGGACACCATCTGTCCCTGAGACAGATGCTCTAGGTTTTTTTCGTTTGATGGAATTAATGACCTCATCAAATTTTTTGATGACCTATGGAATAATACCAGGAGAAACATTTTAACAAATCAGCTCATTCCGATAGCCGGATCTCCAGGAATTCAAAATACCAGGAATTTAGCTCTGAAAATCAAACGAAGGCCTTCCCAATGTCCAAAAATTTTGAAAATTGGTCAATAGATGGGTTTTATCATGGGGAACTACATATCAAAAAATTAGGTCAATATGAAACACCGTTTGGCCGAAATCATGAAAACTGTTAGAGAAGATAACATCTGTCGCCCAGACAGATGGTTCATTTTCTCTCTCCTCCAGCTATAAATAGACCCCGATTTCTCCACTTTTGAGGCATGAATCAGGGCTGAAACTTTAGGAAAGGTTCTCCAAAACTATCTATGTAACACCCCTAGCATTATTTTGCTTTTAAAACTCTCATCTTATTTTGTATAGTTGATAAGTTGTATTTTGGCTAGCGTTCTTGTGATGTAATGTACCTACTTGTAGTTTCAAGTCTTTGGCATGTTGTTATAGTATAATTAAGTTCGAATAATCAATCGTTTCATCATTCGGGTTGTCCGAATCGAAAACGAGATCTTAAATGCTTGTTTTGCTTCTACGCGATTTATTAAATTTTGGTCAATTTTGAGAGGTCATAACTTCTTCATCCAATGTCCAAATAACTCCTTGTTTATGGAAAAATCTTTCTCTCATTCCCCTCTACAAGTTTCGTGTTTGGCCCGAGTCAAGATTCAGACGTTTCGAGGCTCATTCTGGGCTCCTAAGGTGACAGTTTGTTGCAGCAGTTACCATGATCGATCATGGAAGACCCCATGATCGATCATGGGAAAACTAGAGCCCTCAAGAACACTTCAAGATCGATCATGGGGGGACCATGATCGATCATGGTAAGCCTGTAAGTCGTAATTGACCACTTTTGACCCGAAAACTCACCCTTTTAACCCCATTTCTCCCACACATTCGACATAACCATTCCAATGGAGAGTGAGGGTCTTGAGAGCAACCTAAGGGAGGGTTCTTTGGATCTTAGAAGACATCCAATCCGTTGAGCACGCTTTGGCTTCCGAATCATCTTCTTCCCCTTTATCTTCAACCTTCCGCACCTCCATTAAAGCTCGGCAGAGCTTTAGGGTTTCAATCGCTTGAGGAGAAGATATCATCACACCATCAATTTCGGAATTAAAGTTTCGTAGAGGTGGGAATCTAGTATCAAAACTATTTTTCTAACTTGTTATGGTTTGATTCTCACCATACCACCTATTTATTCAAAAACCCTAAGTTATCTACACATGTTTTGGGTGTATGATGAGATTATGATGTAGTGTTTCAATCAATGATTATAGTAGCCTATATATTGATTAAATAGCATGATTCAACTATAAATTCTTATCACATACTTGCTTTTCACCAAAACCCAACTTGGACAAAATTGTATACTGATGATACTTGCTACGCATATTTATATAAACGGATAATGGTCCAAGTGGTTGGATTTCTTCATGAAATACTTATTAAAAGAATTGTTTTACTTATTGAGATGGTTTATATAAAAACCCTCATGTTGGATACATTACGAGTTTTATATGTGACAGTTGGTTTATTGCTAGTGCTAGTCCATGATAGGTCCCAGGTTCGTCTCTAACGATTGAGACTTTAAGTTGGGACAGAGAGCCCCTGGGTGCAAGACCCGAAACCGTGCATGAAAAATAATGGGAGGCCCTACTTCCGCATGGTTGAAAGGCCACGAAATCCAGACCTGGTTGTATGCTTGGATAGACGCGGTTATCGTTGAGATTTGTGATTTGAGGGTTCTGGGGTGAAGCCCGTATCAGTTGTATTACACGGTTGTTGATATAAGCCACTTGTATATATATATGTGTGTGTATATATATGACGGGTAAAGAAGGCATTACTACTTTTTAAAACTTAATTTATTATATGATTCCCACTGAGTCAATTTCACTCACTCCTACTATTTTCTATATAGGTGCTTCTACAGGTTCGTCGGGAAAGGGGAAAAGGATGGACGAAGCTTCTTAGACTGCCTCATTTCCTACTTCATAGTTAGTTGAGGGTCTTTCAAATGAAAGGACCATTGATCTTAAAATTTTGTTTACACTAGCGACGTGATTTGTAATATGTATATTTCCTCTATGACTGATATGTAAATTAAGGATTGTGGACTTATGTTTTGGAACCTCGTTAGAGGCTTGTAACATATACTTTGTATGATATGGTTATGGTTATGGTGTAAATTTTAGTTTCATGGATATAATTACTGCTTATTGTTATATGTTCTTCCTATTTTAGGTCGCCGTCGAGTACGGCTCCGTGATTAACCAGGTTCCGGAGAGTAAATCCTCCTAAAGGGATTTGGGGCATCACAAGTTGGTTTCATAGGCATAGGTTTCTTTTCCTTTCGCCGAGAGTGGGGTAGAATAGGAAATTTGACTTTGTGTTGATTCTATCCATTCTAAATTATCGAGATTGGGAGAAACCCGAGGAGCCGGTTTTCGTTTCTAGCGTAATAGCAGAGGGACTAATGGGTTATATTATAGTCATCCGCAGCGCAACGGATGACTATCCTATAAATCATTACTATACTGCCACTAACTAGAATCGAAACAAGATGGCCAATTGGGTTCTACCCGGAAAGTTTATTTCTTAGATGTTCACTTCGTCTTTCAATTCCATGTTATCTTGTGATACTTGTGGTACTAATCACATTTTGCTCTTCCTATAGAATGGGACCGAAGAAAGAGGTTGGTGTATCAACATGACAATCCGGGTGAGGGGGATCCCATTGAGAATTAGGATACCGGGGGTGGTTCTAATCAAGATTTGGCTGCTCGGTTGAAAACTATGATGAGTGGGTTTCTCAACAAACTCACCGGTGTCCTTAAGAACAATCATGGTACTACTAGCGGTGTCAGTCCTAGCCACACCCGAGCTCCTAGGAACACCACCAATGATGATGAAGATATGGTGAATGTTGAGCATGACCCTCAAGGAGGGGAAGGCGATGAGGTTTATTACCTTAAGGAATTTAATCGTTTACAGCCACCAAAGTTTAAGGGGTTACCTGGACCCGAAGCCGCTGAAGGATGGCTCTACCATATCCACTCCCAACTCAGGATATTGAATGCCCCTAAGCAAATGTGGGTTGGATTCGCTTCTTTAAAGCTTGAGGGAAGTGCACTACGATGGTGGAGGTCCATTGGTGGACTTAATGTGATTGCTGGTTGGGTTGAGTTTGAGAGAGCCTTTTGTGATAAGTACGTGTCTGATGCATACTATAGAGCAAAGCGAGATGAGTTCTACAACTTGATTCAGGGGAGAATATCGGTTGAGGAGTATCGTCTTAAGTTTGAGGAGCTAAGCATGTATGTGATAGGGATTTCTGATCAACAAAAGCAAGAAAGATTCCTCAATGGCCTTAGAGTTCAATATCGCCGTATAATGGGTTTCACTGAATTTCCCACTTACAAAGCCTGTGTTGAAGCGGTTCTTAAGCTCGACAGCCAATTTGAACAAACTACCCATCTTATGGGACCAGCGAACAAGAGGAGAGGAAATGATCGGAGGGGCCCTTGGGACAAGAACAAGAAAACTCGTTCTAGTTCAGAATCTTCTGAAGGAAACAACACAAGCAGTGGTGGCAGTAGTGGGCCACGTTCCGGGTGTTTTATCTGTGGCAGTCATGATCATTATCGCAAAGATTGCCCAAACCATGATCGAAGAAATGAGATGAGCCAGAATAGTGGACGTAGCCGAGGTGGAAGCAGTGGGAGAGGCCAGTCGGGTAGGTTTGGGAGTCGTTCATCTCAGTCATCATACCGGGATCGAACTCCGAACCAGGGACAATATCAAGGGAACTACCTATCTCAGCATCAACAATCTACCTATCGCCTAAATCAGCCGCAGGGCCAGGGAAGCTAAGGGGGTCAAGTCTTCAATTTGACTTCGGTGGCAAACCAAGATGACCATACTGTGATGGAAGGTAGTCTCGTTCTTTTTAACACTAGTGTTAAAGTTTTATTTGATACTGGTGCATCTCACTCCTTCATATCTATTGCATGTGCTATAAGTTTGGGTTTGAAACCAAATAAGTTAGAAGTACCCATTAGTATTGGCATGCCTACAGGAGTTAGTGTTTGTTTAAGCCATTATTGCTCAGTAATTATCTCCCTTCACTCCGACTGTCACATAGAGGATGGTTTTCTTCTAATCGACATGAGTCCTTATGATTTAATCCTTGGGATGGATTGGTTAACGAAGTACCAAGCCACAATAGATTATCACGCTAAGAAAGTTATCGTCTCTCATCCTTGGGGTGAAAAAGTTGTCTTTTACGGAGAGAAATACAATCTATATCCAGTAACTTATGCTCTCAAGAAGGAACAACGAGATTATATGGGGTGGTTAGCAAGCATAGTGAGTACCGAAATCACGCCGTTGACTCCCCAAGACGTCCCGATCGTTAATAAATTCTTAGATGTGTTTCCTGACGACTTGCCTGGATTTCCCCCGCACCGAGAGATCGAATTCAGTATTGATTTAGTACCGAGAGCCACACCCATTTCTATTGCACCTTACCGTTTAGCTCCAGCAGAGCTAGGTGAGCTCAAGACCCAACTAAATGATCTTTTATCCAAAGGGTTCATTCGACATAGCTCGTCCCCATGGGGAGCACCAGTCTTGTTTGCCAAGAAGGCTGACGGATCGCTCCGCCTTTGTATTGATTATCGTCAACTCAATCGGGTTACCATTAAAAATAAGTACCCTCTTCCGCGTATAGATGATCTATTCGACCAACTTCGAGGCGCTTATTTCTTCTCTAAGATTGATTTGCGATCAGGTTATCATCAACTGCGTGTCCGTGAGACGGATATCCCTAAAACAACATTTCGTACCCGCTATGGTCACTTTGAATTCCTGGTCATGCCTTTTGGGTTAACTAATGCACCTGCCGCATTCATGAACCTTATGAATCGCATTTTTCGACATTTCTTAGATCAGTTTATGGTGGTTTTTGTTGATGATATCCTTATTTACTCACGTTCCGAGGCCGAGCACAAAAAGCATCTTCGTATTGCTCTTCAGCTGCTTAGAAGTCACTAGCTCTATGCAAAGTTCTCTAAATGTGATTTTTGGAGGGATGAGGTGAAATTTTTGGGACACGTTGTTTCGTAAGGAGGTATCTCTGTGGATCCCACTAAAATGGAGGCCGTCTTGAATTGGAACCGTCACACCAATGTGTCAGAGATTCGTAGCTTTCTTGGGCTGGCCGGTTACTACCGGTGATTCGTTGAAAATTTCTCACGCATAGCCATTCCACTTACACGCCTTACGCAAAAGGGTGTACCCTTCGTATGGGATGATAGTTGCAAAGAATCCTTTAATGAGTTAAAGTACCGCTTGACCACTACTCCAGTTCTTGCCTTGCTAGAGAGAGGCTTAGGCTATGTTATCTACTGTGATGCATCCCATTTAGGATTGGGTTGTGTCCTCATGCAACTTGAACATGTAATTGCATATGCGTCTTGTCAGTTGAAGACTCACGATAAGAGTTATCCAACTCATGATCTTGAACTTGCTGCCGTTGTTTTTGCATTAAAGATATGGCGCCATTACCTGTATGGAGAACGATTTGAGGTATTCTCCGATCACAAAAGCCTTAAGTATATCTTTACATATAAGGATTTTAACCTAAGACAACGCCGTTGGGTTGAATACTTAGAGGACTACGATTTTACTCTTCAATATCATCCAGGTAAAGCTAACGTTGTAGCTGATGCACTTAGTCGCAAATCACAAGGTTCCATTTCTGCCTTGAGGTGTCGCGAGTGGAGACTACTTGAGGAACTCCAATGATACAATCTGGTGGTTCATCGCAGGCAAAACGTAGCCTTCTTGTCTAATCTTATAGCTACTCCAGTTTTGAATAACCAAGTAGTTGCGTGTTAAGGAAGTGATGGAGATTTGGTAGACTATCGGAATAAAATACTGATTGGTGAGCAGGTAGAAAATGTCACCCTGGGTGAGGATGGAGGCCTTCGGTATAAAGGGAGATTAATAGTGCCACATTCCAACAATGAACTAAAACAAACAATCTTAGCCAAAGCACACAATTCCCAGTTTACCATTCATCCGGGTAGTACCAAGATGTACCGAGATCTGAAACGCACTTATTGGTGGCAGGGTATGAAGCGTGATGTAGCAACCTTTGTTTCACATTGCTTGTCATGCCAACGTATTAAAATTGAACACCAGAAACCCGGAGGACAACTTCAGCTTCTTCCCATTCTCAAGTGAAAGTGGGAAAACATTATTATGGACTTCCTCATGGGATTGTCGAGAACACAAAAGAAGCATGATGCAGTATGGGTAATTGTTGACCGACTCACTAAATCATCCCATTTCCTACCGATTCGTGAGACTGATTCTTTAGAAAAGCTAGCAAAACTCTATGTCAATGAAATTATTAGGTTCCATGGGGTACCATTGTCAATTGTTTCTGATCGTGACCCTCGTTTTACATCCCGATTTTGGGAAGCTCTCCAGCAAGCCATGGGCACAAGATTGACTTTTAGTTCAGCATTCCATCCTCAAACCGATGGGCAGTCAGAAAGGACAATCCAAATTCTTAAGGATATGCTTAGAGCATGTGCTTTAGACTTCCGGGGTAATTGGGATGACTACCTCCCTCTAGCCGAATTCGCCTACAATAACAGCTTTCAAACCAGTATTGGTATGGCCCCTTATGAGGCCTTGTATGGTAGACCCTGTAGATCGTCAGTGTGTTGGGTCGAAGCCGGGGAAGCTTCATTACTTGGACCGCAATTAGTTCAAGAAACCACCGAGAAAATCAAGAAGATTAAACAACTACTGGTAACGGCCCAAAGTCGTCAGAAAAGTTACTCTGATAAGAGGCGACGACCTCTTGAGTTTGAAGTGGGTGACTATTTTCTTCTAGTCAAGCCTCGTCATAGTGTGATGCGCTTTGGAAACAAGGGGAAGTTGGCTCCGAGGTATATTGGACCGTTTGAAGTAACTCAGCGTGTAGGGTCAGTCTCCTATCGTTTAGCTTTTCCCCCTTCACTGCAACGTGTTCACAATGTATTCCATGTGTTGATGCTTCGTAAATATGTACCGGATCCCTCTCATATTGTCCCGACTGAAGAACTTTAAATAAATGAGAATGTATCTTATGAGACATGTC
This sequence comes from Lonicera japonica, assembly GCA_021464415.1. NCBI lineage: Eukaryota > Viridiplantae > Streptophyta > Magnoliopsida > Dipsacales > Caprifoliaceae > Lonicera > Lonicera japonica. Next base: position 46,129,948 of record CM038470.1, read on the forward strand.
CAATAGCTGTAGTCGATCGCAAAGAACAAGTCCTTCGTAATAGAATATTTCCTTTGCTGAAAGTCATCTGGCAACACATGGCGTGGAAGAAACCACGTGGGAGCTCGAGTCGGAAATTTAGGCAAAATACCCACATTTATTCAATTAAGGTACCCTCTAACCTTACTTACCCTAATTTCAAGGACGAAATTGTAAGTAAATTAGGGCAGTAATCATGCATCGCATACACTAATTTACGCACTAATCATTGAATCCTATGATCTATGTAGTTCAATAAAATCGACAGATGACATACCTTAATCGAGATTTGATGTCAATGAAACGAACAGGATGGATCTGATCCTTCTGTTGTTGTCGTCCTTAGCGTAGAAAACACGACGCCTCTACGGTATGCACACACGAACGAGATGAGATCTTGCTTGGTGTACTAGCGCCCTCTAGGGTTCTCTCTGCTATTTCGAATTTTCTTGCCTCTCTCAATTTCTTTTAACGGCCAAGAAGAACAAAGGTTCCCTTTTATAAGGGAACCCTAGTGAGAACCCTAAGCAACAAACGAACTGAGCCCAAGTCCAACTTGGCCCGTTTTAATTCGTTTTGATCCAACTCGTTTTGGTGTGCGACCCTGTAGGTTTTACACTCTTTGGTCGTACAATTAAAAGCCCGTTTTATTATACGAACAGTAAGCGGTTTCTAGTAAAACATTACTATTATCCAAAGGGTATAAAGGTCAAAAACGACACAACCTTAAATTGATATTTCACACATTAACTCCTTTTGTCAATCGATATCTAGATTGAACACAAGACTAGGCAAGTGTCATTCTTGTATAGTTCAATCTTTATTTCTTGATCTCTAAGTATAATTAATCCAAAACAAATGACATCTCATTTGTGCATGGCCATGCAAATATTAATTACACTTATCAAGGGGCCCAACGATATCTCTCTCAATATATGAGAGTGACAAATCCCATCTTGATCAACCACATACCTCTACATAGTTCATAGTATGCTCGGTCATCATCTTTATAATTACTCGGTCAAGAGCAACGTTTGATAATGCCTGACATGCTAATCCCTATGTTGGTAACCATGGCGATCTCAGGTCTGAGGATAATACGATATCACAAATGGGGAACATCACTGATGACATTATGTAACACTCCTCGCAGTGTCCCCAAAGCGGGTCAGTCCAATACTTTGTTCCCTAACAAGTATCAGTATGTTCAGCTTGATATCTCCATATCCATGACTTGTGGAACATAGTCATCAGCTGACCCATACTCTAATCATTATATCAATGTGATCCTAGGTTATTGATACATGATTAGGGACATCTAAACAATATTATTATTACATTACTAGCATCCCACAATCTAGTCACGTACTTGATGAACTAGTATTAATAAATATTATTTACAAGAGATTATAAAGTAAAATAAATAAACTTTATTAATAACAATAAGCATAAGATATCCAAGTACAAATCATAATCTATGAATAGTCCTAGGACATATCTCTTTCAGTCTCCCACTTGTACTAGGACCATTCATTCATAAAACGAATGCCTAATGCACTAAAATGACGATCATGTTTAGTTTGAGAAAGTGGCTTAGTCAAAGGATCAGCTACATTCTCGTCTGTGGGAACCTTGCATATCTTCACATCACCATTACTGATAAACTCACGAATGAGGTGATAACGTCTCTGAATATGTTTGGATTTTTGGTGCGACCTTGGCTCTTTAGCCTGAGCAATAGCTCCATTGTTGTCACAATACAAATCCACTGGATTGGTGCTACTAGGAATGACACCAAGTTCAGTGATAAACTTCTTTATCCATACTGCTTCCTTTGCTGCTTCTGAAGCAGCAACATATTCAGCTTCTGTTGTAGAATCAGCAACTGTGGCTTGCTTAGAACTCTTCCAACTCACAGCTCCACCATTGAGACAAAACACAAAACCGGATTGTGATCTGAAATCATCCTTATCTGATTGAAAACCAGAATCCGTGTACCCATTTACAACCAACTCTTCTTCCCCACCATAAATCAAGAATATATCCCTAGTTCTTCTTAAGTACTTGAGGATATTCTTGACAGCGGTCCAGTGACTCTCACCTGGATCTGACTGGTATCTGCTAGTCACGCTCAATGCGCATGCTACATCGGGACGGGTACACAACATAGCGTACATGATAGAACCTATAGCCGAAGCATACGGGATTCTACTCATGCGATCTCGCTCATCTTGTGTCTGAGGACACTGAGTCTTGCTTAGTGTTGTGCCATGTGTCATTGGCAAGAACCCTCTTTTAGAGTCTTGCATGTTGAACCTACGTAAAACTTTGTCAAGGTAATTACTTTGACTCAGTCCTATTAGTTTTCTTGATCTATCTCTATAGATCTTGATCCCTAATATGTAGGCTGCCTCGCCCAAATCTTTCATTGAGAAACATTTTCCAAGCCAGGTCTTAACAGACTCGAGCATAGGAATATCATTCCCAATGAGTAGTATGTCATCTACATACAATACCAGAAAGACTATCGCGCTCCCACTAGTTTTCTTGTATACACAAGGTTCTTCTTCGTTCTTTCTAAAATCAAACTTTTTGATAGTTTCATCGAAACGAAGATTCCAGCTCCGAGATGCTTGCTTAAGACCATATATGGATCTCTTAAGCTTGCATACCTTGTTAGCATTTCTTGGATCGACAAAACCTTCAGGTTGTGTCATGTACACATCCTCTTCTAGGTATCCATTAAGGAAAGCAGTTTTGACATCCATTTGCCATATTTCATAGTCATAATATGCGGCAATGCTTAAAAGGATCCGGATTGATTTAAACATGGCAACTGGCGAAAAGGATTCATCATAGTCAATACCATGGATTTGTCGATATCCTTTTGCAACCAATCGAGCTTTATAGACATCGATCTTGCCATCTTTATCAATCTTGATTTTGAAAACCCATTTGCAACCTATGGCTCTACAGCCATTTGGCATGTCAACCAAGTCCCATACTTGATTGTCATCCATGGATTTCATTTCGGATTTCATGGCTTCTAGCCATTTCTCGGAACTAGAGCTCTCCATTGCTTCTTTGAAAGTCGAGGGCTCATTGTTGTCTAACAACACTATGTCTTGCTCATCTGAGACGAAAAGTGATAATCTCTCAGGTTCGCGACGTGGCCTACTTGACCTTCGTAAGACTGTAACTTCTTCAGGAGTTTCTGCAACTATTTGCATACTTTGTTGAGGCTCTTCATTAAGATTACTATCATCTCGAATTTCTTCTAGATGTATAGTGCTCCCACTGTTTTCTTTGGAAAGAAACTCTCTTTCTAAGAAAACTCCATTCCGAGCTACAAACACTTTGTTCTCGGTTGGATTATAAAAATAATATCCTTTTGTTTCCTTAGGATATCCTACGAAGAAGCATTTATCAGATTTGGGTTCCAATTTAGTTGTGATTAGTCGTCTGACGAAAACGTCACAACCCCAAATCTTTAGAAAAGACAGACTTGGAACCTTTCCAGTCCATAACTCGTAAGGTGTCTTTTCTACAGCCTTAGATGGAGATCTATTTAGTGTGAACGCTGCGGTTTCAAGAGCATATCCCCAAAATGATATTGGAAGAGATGTCTGACTCATCATTGATCGAACCATGTCTAACAGTGTTCGGTTTCTCCTTTCAGATACACCATTCCATTGTGGTGTTCCTGGTGGAGTAAGTTGTGAAACAATTCCACAACTCTTAAGATGATCAATGAATTCTTGGCTTAAGTATTCTCCTCCTCGATCTGATCGAAGAGCTTTAATAGTCTTGCCAAGTTGATTTTGTACCTCATTTTGAAATTCTTTGAACTTTTCAAAAGATTCCGATTTATGTTTTATCAAGTAAACATAACCATATCTACTGAAATCATCAGTAAATGTGATGAAGTACTGATATCCTCCTCTGGCAGTTGTGTTTAGTGGTCCACATACATCAGTATGAATGAGGGCCAAAAGATCACTTGCCCTATCATTGTTTCCATTGAAAGGGCTCTTGGTCATCTTTCCCAATAAACAAGATTCACATCGTTCAAAAGACTGAAAATCAAATGAATTTAGAAGACCATCTTTATGGAGCTTCAACATGCGTTTCTCATTTATATGGCCTAAACGACAATGCCATAAATAAGTAGGATTCGAATCATCAGACTTGATTCTCTTGTTATTTACGTTATAAACAGGTATTTCAAGATTTAGAATATAAAGACCATCCAATAATTGTCCAATACCATATTGCATATTATTCAAAGAAAATGAACAACGTTTGTCCTTAAAATTGAATTCAAAACCTTCTTCGTCTAACAAAGAAATAGAAATAATGTTTCTGCTAAAAGCAGGCACATAGTAACAATTATTTAATTCTAAAATCAATCCTGAAGGCAAAAGAATCTCAAATGTTCCTACAGCTAGAGCGGCAACTTTTGCTCGATTTCCAACGCGTAGGTCCACTTCTCCTTTAGCCAGCTTCCTACTCCGTTTGAGTCCCTGTACATTTGCACAAATGTGAGATGCACTACCAGTATCTAATACCCAAGAAGTAGAAGAAGCTGAAGTAACATTTACTTCTATAACGTAAGTACCTAAAGACGAAGGGGCTAGTCCCTTCTTTTTGTCGTCAAGGTATTTCTTGCAGTTTCTCTTCCAATGACCCTTTTCATTGCAGTGAAAACATATCATTTCAGCTTGTGGATTAGGCTTGGGCTCAGAATCTTGCTTCTTGTTCTTCCAGTTCTTAACTGGAGCTTTACCTTTGCCTTTGGCATTGGACTTTCCTTTGCCATTTCCACCCTTCTTGAAACCCTTTCCCTTTTGAACCATCAGAACATTATTCTTACCTTTCTTAACAATATTCTGCTCAGCTGTTTTCAGCATCCCATGCATCTCAGTTAATGTCTTCTCCAAGCTGTGCATATTGAAGTTCATAATAAAACCATCATATGACTCAGGCAGCGACTGGAGAATAACATCAGTGGCCAACTCTTGGCTAATAGTTGTCCCCAACCTTTCTAGGTGATCAATGTACCCAATCATTTTGAGTACATGAGGACTAACTGAGCCTCCCTCAGGAAGCTTGCAAGAAAACAAAGACTTAGTAGTCTCGAAGCGTTCGACTCGAGCTTGTTCCTGAAACAAACTCTTTAGTTCCTTAACCATGTCGAATGCATTCATGTTTTCAAACTGCTTCTGCAGATCAGCATTCATGCTAGCAAGCATGAGACATGAAACATCTAAATCATCATTCAGATGCTTCTGATATGCATCTTTCTGTGCACGAGGAGCATTAGCTGCTGGTTCTTCAGGAATAGCATTTTCGAGGACATAATCTTTCCTCTCCTGTTTGAGAACAATTCTCAGATTCCTAAACCAGTCTAGGAAGTTGGTTGTATTTAGTTTTTCCTTCTCAAGGACAGATCGCAACGAAAAAGCGGTTGTGTTATGGTTCGTCATCTATCTACAGCAAAATAACATATGCAAACATTTAATATGCTTATTTATAAAAAATTCCTACTATGTCTTACACACAATTGTCCCAATAGGACATAGTAGGTCCAAGATCCATATTACACAAGGTATTAAGAAAGCTTTGGCTTTTCACTTAAACTTTGTTAATTAGGTAAGCAACATTTGTTAATTACATCCTATGTAATTCTTGGTTTGTTGAGTTTTACATCTTATGTTTCGGCTTCTCAACACTTTGCCTCAAGGCCCAAAACCGTTTTGATGGCCCGTGAAATCAAACCAACACTTTTCTGATTTATGGATGTCCGACTTCCATACTATTAATTTATGATGATCTAAGATAACCCCGCTTTGGCAGGCGTCTTCTAAAATAATCATAAAATTAATAGTTATCAGTATTGGAAAGGCACAAATAATTTCATTTGTTCTAGGGACATGAATATGCAGTCTCACAATAATACAACAGAATATTTAAACATGCATCAACCAAAAATATGTGATATAGTATGGCCAGAGAAATAAAGCTACTAATTAACTATGCTCTCCCATCCTTTGTAGCTTTGGACATTCCAAAGTTCTTGGCTATCTTCTCTTGTGATGAGGGATCCTCCATCTTCTATGCGAGGTAATTATACAACAATTGTACATCCTAATACAAGAGACTAGTAATTGAAACTAGTAATTGAAATTACATTGCAAAACAAAAAAAAACGACACGCAGGCCATATTTATATATTACAATAAATACAAGACGACACGCAGGCCGTATTTAGTTTGGCCATACTATATCACTATAAATAATAACCCTGCAAGTTAGTATTATCCCATAACACAACACATTGCATACTTATAAAAGGAAACATAAATTTAATCAATTATTAAATAAACAATTAGGGGTCGAGGGGCAACGCCCCCGCGGGGTTTGGGGCAGCGCCCCAACCGGGGTCCGGGGGGTGGACACCCCGGCGGCGGTCCACCCCCGTGGGGGGTGTATGACCTGCAAGAGAATCATACTTCTGCCACCGTGGAAAATTTGAACGATTTCAAATTATTTCCTCCAGAAACGTGTCTGATCTTATCAGACAGATTCGTCTAGACTAATCACATTAATCTGCCCTATCTCGTTAATCAAATTAACGTGAAAGAACCCGATAGCCGTGATCTCATCAAGTCTACCAGATTGCGTAAACCCTAACAGAACGATTCTGAAAACGCTAAACATGATAATTGCGGAATTAAAATCACAACAGCATATGATGAACCCTAATCAAAAACGACTTAACAGAATCATGAACATGTCGATAACAGTCATACAATAATCACGTTTTTGACATATCAGATCTCTATTAATCAGATTATAAAAGGACATATCGTATATGTAAACTGATTAACGAAAACAGAAACATGCTACAGAAAAAGTCTTTGACTTTGATCGGTTCAATCTTTCTATCTCTTTATCTCTTATATTGTGTTATTTGTTTCTTGTGATTTGATTTATCTTTGTTTATTGGTTGGTTGATTGATATAGACATCAAACATTTTTAAATTGATTTTAAAAATCCCATTAAGTTTTAAAAACCCTATTCACCCCCCCCCCTTCTAGGGTATTTTCCGACCTACAATTGGTATCAGAGGAGGTCACGGGTTCGATACCTGGGGCGCGCCATTGTGGGGGGGGGGGATTGTTGGAGGTAAATCCACAATTGCGCTCCTCTCCGTGGTGAATCCGGAGGGTATATCCGGTGTGCAGGTTATCTAATGCCATAGTGCTCTAATGGTCGTTGGGTACAAGGAAATAAAGTTGCGCCTTCGCTAACAGCTATAGCTTTTGGCGCAATGGTAAGCGCTTGATCCTCACAAGTGTTATTTTCAATTAATCGCTTGTAGACACATCTATTCATCTCTAAATCAATCCAGATTTTAAATTTGAGTTTTATTTCTAGTAGTAAAAAAATAGAACAAGTTAAAATAATTTTTTGGATATAAATTTTTATCAGTTAATTACTATCTTATCAGTCTCAATCTGCTAAGCAATTAATTAATTTACGTATCCAATTCATCTCCAAATCAGCGCGCCCAAATTTTATATTTGAGCTTCGTTTTCAAAACCAAAGGTGTGGAATGAGTCAAAATCATTTTTGAACATAAAATTTTATCAGTTAATTATCAATTTATTAATCTCAATCCACTGAGGAATTTGTTAGCAGTTATATCCGATTTAATCCATAACTCGTGATACCTAGCTAAATATCCAACATGAGAGTTTTGAATTCGTCAAATGCCAATTTAATAAATTATTTGACGAAGAAATCTCAAGGATTACCGGATATTCAATTTCAAATCGAATTAGCTTCTGAAAAGTCCTGAACTTTGTTAAAAACACTTGTTTTATTATTTATCATTCTCAAAAATCATTTTTAAATTATACACACACACACATTGTTTTTCTAAAAATCGTCAAGGCAAAATACGAAGCATACGTCTTCAATCCCCACCCTAAAATACCGAATTTCTAAAATTATGGACTGATATGCAATAATATTAGTAAACATGCGAATACTTGATTATAACTACACACATATTCTATTTAAGAGATCGAAAGGACGAATTGGGTGCCTAACACCTTCCTAATTCGTAACTTAATCCCGAACCTTCAAAATATCTAGTTTCACAATAATTTTTTTTAAGAGGCCGTTTAATTCATAAATGATCATCGTTTACACAAAAACAAATTTGTCTAGTAAAACAAACTGGCGACTCTATTTTTTTTCTTTAAATTAACATATTTTTTTCCAAAATATGATAATAAACATATTTTCCCAAAATTAATCGAAAAATCGAAGGAATCGCCGCCATGGGATCCGGCGTCGAAAAGTGCGGGTTCTCACAGTAATGCTCCATGAATTTCTTCACAATACTTTTCCAATCTATTACTCTGTGTATTTCCAACCCTAGGAACTAACTATACGTGGGTCCCCGTCAAAGTTTGATGAAAACCTTGAGCCATATGAGTTTTATTCAATCCATTCAATTGCATAGTACGGACGTAGGCTTTGAGATGGAGATGAGGTGGACTATTCCCTGAAAAAATTTTAACGTTGGGTAGTTTGAAACCAACTAGTAATATGACTTCTGGGAATAGAGTTACATTCTGAATATCCGCAATGTCATCGGTCTTATTTGTTACCTTATAATTTAAAGCTTACATTTGTTCTTTGAACAAGGCAATGGCCTCATTTTCTTTAGCTTGTTCAACCACCGACTCAGCATACTGTCCCATATATGAATCTGGGTCATGCCCCTTAAAAAGTGGATTGCGGTGTTATCATGGTTGGTACTAGTCGGGGTGGAGCCATGCATTGACAGCATCTTGTACGGGTAGCCCATGGTGTGGGGGAGGAGCTTGTGGGATATTCTACTGGGCTGGTGGCATATGTTGACCTTGATTGCAGACTGGATTGGGATTCGGTTGGTTTGGTTCGGCGGGTGCCCAACTGGCGAGTAAAACATCCAGACGAGCTTGGGTGGCCATCTATTGATTTGTCATGGTATTAAAAGATTGAGTTAAACCCTGTATCATATAATAAAGCTACTCTATGGTCAAAGCTCCAGGATCAATTGGTAGATCGGGACCAGGCGGCGGATCCGCTGCAGCTTGCTGACCTTTAGTGTCGTTAACGCCAATGCCCCCTTCGTTAACCCCTGTCTGATCATTTTAAAAATCCGATGCTCTTCGCGGCAGCTATGAGAATCCGGGATTTTCGACGCTTTCGTCTCGATTTATCGTGTCTTATGGGAAAATGTGTTTTATAAAGTCGCCAGTTTATTTTACAAGAAAACAAACAAAAGATTGTGTTGGCCGGAAAATACCCTAGAGGGGGGGGTGAATAGGGTTTTAAAAAACTTAATGCTGAATTAAAACGTTTTTAACTCATTTAAGCAAAGCAACTTAGTTAAATAAGTTTATCAAGAAAAACAATAAATTATATAATCAATCCCAAGAATAAGCAATAATATAAGCAACTTTAATCAATTAATATAACAAATAAATAAAGAGATTGAGTAAGAAAGACTGAACCAATTTGAATTCGAAGATTTTTTTGTCCACACGGTTCGGCTTGTTCCCTCTACTCCGCGCTCGGTTAGTTCCCCGAGAATTTCTACTGTAACCGATCTCCTTCCAGGTGAAGATCAAACCTCTATAAGTGTATTCTTCTCACACACTCTAGCATTGAAAACATCTTCAATACTTTCACAAGAAATCCCTCTTGCTAATTTATGAGATACACCTCTCACAAATATGATTTGAATAAGTTTTGGTGGCTAATACCAATGTACAATATCTTTCTTATGTATAACAAAATACAAATGAAGCTCACACTAAGAGATATCAAAATTGATCAAAGTATATAGCTCAAAAATGAAGAATATGATCAATAAAATGAATTGAATACTTGAATAACTTTGTATATATGTAAAATAAGTTTGTAGAATGATTCAAGTATGTTAAACCATGTCTAAGACATCATATATATATATAGCTTGCAAAACCATATGGCCGTTGGGGATGATTAAGAGAGGTTTTGGCTCCAAGGTATACATTTTCAAACTTTCCAACAGCTAGTTTTGACAAAAACAAATTCAAAATTATTTTGTTAATTTCTCCCAATTAGACCGTTGGATCATGCTCAAATTGTAGTCAAAATTGCCAAGAGATGTTGTCTAACTGCTGTAAAAATTTCAAAATGATCGGAGTTCGGGAAGGTCTCCATCTTACCGTTAGATCAAAACTGGACAAAAATTGAGCGAATTTTAAATGTAAAATAAAAATATTTTTGCAATTTAACAATTTAGTTTCAAATAAAATTCTAATGATTTTTGAACCTCAAAGATATGTTTCTAAGATACCTATTTTTATTAGAGCTTAAAATATGATCATTTAAAATTAATATGAATTTATTTTGAAACTCGGTTTTTGTAAAATGATGTTTTTCAAATAAATTCAGTTTTAAGCTAGTTTGAATCAATCTTTAAAAGATGTAAGAATATGTTTGAGCTATAGGGATTTGATCAATAAAGTATCTTTACATAAAATCTAAGCACTCACTCCATTTAATGATAATTTGAGTCTTCGTGATGCTTGCTTTTCTTGTGCGTATCTTTACTTGTTTGATGTTTTTGATTCTTTCTTGGTTTTGATAACTTGTAGAACATGTGGAGATCATTTTTGTGCATATCTTCACTTGCTTGATGATCTAGATGTTTTCTTGGCTTTGTATGGCACATGTATATCACTTGAGTTCATTTCTTGTGAGTAGAGGCGTTTGTAAAGCTTGTGTGAGATTTGCTTCGGTTTGAATTTACACTTGGTCGAAAGATATATCGGTTAAAATAGTTGTCATCATTGGAACAACCGAGTTAAATAACACTTTATTAACTTACTGTAATTATCAAAATAAGATTAATTGACTTTAAGGACAACAATCTCCCCCTTTTTAATGATGACAATAGAGTTAATGTGTGTTTATAAAAAGATAATAATTTTAAGCATATGAATAATATGCTCCCCCTAAATAGGTGCATAGATAAAAATGTACAAGCAATTATTAAAATGAAAAATACTTGCATATATAAGATAAGTTCAAACAACTTAACCGAAAGTATAAGCTCGAAAAGTACTTAAACAAATAGACAAACTAGTAGTTCTTGATCAAGCATAGCATAATAAAATAAATGATAAAATAAACGAGTGTGTACCATTATCACTCATGACACACACACACATAACACACATACTTCTCCCCATTTTTCTTCTTCAAAAAGGAGGGAATCAGTAATTATTAATATAAAGCTGCAAAAATACTTGTTAATACTCATAATAATGTGTACATTAATGCAAGAAAATTTTATATAATATAAAAATAAAAGAAAATTAAGCATAATTAAATAATGTATGCTCAAAATTAAGCATTATCAATCCCTTTTATGAACCTTTTTGGAATAAACTAGATATCACAAGCTTTAGTCATACCGAGTTCACGTCGAATACTACAAAAACGATCTTCAGAAAGCGGTTTAGTGAATATATCCGCAAATTGCGATTCGGTGCCAACGAATTCAATATCAACATCACCTTTTTACACATGATCACGAATAAAATGATATCTTATCTCAATGTGCTTAGTACGTGAATGTTGTATGGGGTTCTTGGTCAAGCTAATAGCACTTGTGTTGTCACATTTTATGAGAATGTGGCTAAGACTAATTCCAAAGTCCTCTAGTTGTTGTTTAATGTACAAAGTTTGTGCACAACAACTTCCGGCCGCCACATATTCGGCTTCTGCCGTTGAAAGGGCCACCGAATTTTGTTTCTTGCTTGACCAAGATACTAGTGCGTGTCCTAAGAAATGACAAGTGCCACTAGTCCTTTTTCTATCGATTTTGCAACCGGAAAAATCCGCATCGGAATAACTAATTAAGTCAAATGAGTTCTCTCTTGGGTACCATAAACCCAATGAACTAGTATCGAAAAGATAACAGAAAATTCGTTTTGCGGCAAGTAAATGTGATTCTTTAGGATCCTTGAACTCGTGCACAAAGACATACACTAAACATAATGTCCGGTCTAGACACCATCCAATATAATAAACTACCAATCATACCTCGATATTTCTTGATGTCCACACTTTTACTTTTCTCGTCTTTGTCAAGTTTCAATGTTGAACTCATAGGAGTGCTCATGGATTTGGCTCCTTCTATGTCGAATTTTTTTAAAAGCTCTTTCACATACTTCTCTTGATTAATGAAGATGCCTTCTTTGCATTGTTTTTTTTTTTTTTTTTGGGGCCTGTTGGTTTTGCCCAATAGGGACACCCATAGTGGGCCTTAGGGTTTCAAAGCCCTTTAAGCCTAATGATATATATTTAGGTCTTTAGACCTAAATAAACACACAATACACAACAAAAATTAGAGGCAGCCGTCATCTCTTCTCAAGCACATTCTAGGGTTCCTTGTAGAGAGTACTTGAAGCTGTGGGCATAGCGGTAGTCGTTCGTGTAACACTACACAACGCGAGTATCGCAAGGCCAATTTCACAAGATCCAATATTATTTCCGCTGTGCATACAGGTACGCATACTTGTATTAATTTTCCAACATTGGTATCAGAGCGATACAAATTGGTCTTCATACATAATCACGTATATATATATTGCATGCTTGAATCTGTTTTTATATATATGTATACATGATTAGATCTGTGATTTGTGTTTTCACAATTGTGGGCTTTAATGTGACTAATGTTGCTTCAATTATATATGTAAGGCCTTATCATTATTATCATGGCATACAGCAAGTACAATTTTTAATGCCACAGCCATGTTTCGGCAGTGGGTAATTTTCCCTGTAAAAAAAAAAAAAAGACTGTTCCGGCAGTGGGTTTCTTTCCCTGTAAAAAAAAAAATTTGTTTTACAAAAATAAAACAGTTTTTTGTTTTTCTGTTTTTTGGAAAAACAGTTTTATTTTTATTAAAAAATAAAAACAGTTTTGTTTTTCTGTTTTTGGAAAAATAGTTTTTTTAGTAGAAAATAAAAACAGTTTTGTTTTTCTGTTTTTGGAAAAACAGTTTTTTATTTATTAAAAATAAAACAGTTTTGTTTTTTCTGTTTTTGGAAAAGCAGTTTTTTTATTAGAAAATAAAAACAGTTTTGTTTTTCTGTTTTTGGAAAAACAGTTTTTTATTTATTAAAAATAAAACAGTTTTGTTTTTTCTGTTTTTGGAAAAACAGTTTTTTATTTATTAAAAATAAAACAGTTTTGTTTTTTCTGTTTTTGGAAAAACAGTTTTTTATTTATTAAAAATAAAACAGTTTTGTTTTTTCTGTTTTTGGAAAAACAGTTTTTTTATTAGAAAATAAAAACAGTTTTGTTTTTCTGTTTTTGGAAAAACAGTTTTTTGATTTTTAGAAAATAAAACAGTTTTGTTTTTTCTGTTTTTTTGGAAAAACAGTTTTTTGATTATCTGAAAATAAAACAGTTTTTGAGTATTTTTTTTGCTACGGTACATGCATTTTTTGATATTATTTACTGTTATATATACCATCATTGTGTTGCATGTTTTACCTATTTTATATATAGTGGGAGTGTAGTGGTAGCTTAAAGCTCCTATACAATTTTTTGCGCGTAATTTAAATTTAAATTTAATAATATCACATGATGGGGGAGATGATTTTGAGCGTAGCGATCTTTCGATCTCGTGTCATGTGTAAACTATTAAATTTTATTTAAGATTTGTGCTGCAAAATATTATATGGTGTGATGTGCTAATAATAATATCCTTATTAAATATCCTTATTTTTGCGCATATTAGATGGCTTCTAAGAGCATTGTTGCTGACTTGAACAAAGGAGAGAAATTGGATGGTGACAATTATGATATTTGGCACCGTAAGATCCAATATCTCCTTGATGAGCAAGAGGTTTTGGAAACCTTGACCCAGTCCTTGACTCCACCACCGAAGGATGGCAATGGTGCCCAACATCGGCGCGATCAAGAGGCCTACACTCAGTGGGTCAAGAAGGATCGTTGTGCGCGCTTTGTTATGCTTAGCAGCATGCACAATGACTTGATCAGCGTGTTTGAGGACTGTAAGACTGCTCAAGAAATGTGGGATGCCCTGAAAGCTAAGTATGGTTCCACTTCAGCTACTAGGTTGTGCGCGTTGACTTTGAAGTTTGACTCATATAAGATGCGCTCTAACACCCTGATGAAGCAGCATCTTAGACAGATGTCGACTATGATCCGCGAGCTCAAGGCTGCTGGGAACAACTTGAGCGATGAGCAGTAGATTCAAGCTGGGATTCGTTCTCTACCTGATTCGTGGGAACATATGAGAGTCAATATGACGCACAATGAAAACATTAAAACTTTCGATGATCTTGCGCGTCATTTGGAGTTAGAGGCGGAGCGCTTGGAAGCTGCTAAAGCTAATAATTCCTCTTATGTGGTTCACTCTGGTTCGCGCAAGGCATCTGGGTCTAAGCGCAAGAACCAAAACAACGGGAAGAGGAACGATGATGAACGTGCGCCTAAGAAGGCAAATTCTACCAAACGCAAGCGGGGCAAGCGTGGTGGTAAGAAGGGCAGCGCCGATAAAGCATGTTTTAACTGTGGTAAGGAAGGTCACTTCGCTCGTGACTGCACTGAGCCGAAGAAGGTACTCTTAAGTTCTAATTCTCCTTTTGTTTATGTAACAAGTCATGTTATGGTAGCTCATCCTTCCTATGATTGGATTGTGGATTAAGGAGCGTCCGAACATGTCGTGAGGGATAGAGTTGGATATGTGGAATACCGCCGAATACCAGCAGGAAGCAAAGTACTTTACGTGGGCAATGGAGAAGATGTTCAGGTTATAGGTATTGGTACCTACAAGCTGTGCATGCGCGGTGGACGCGACCTATTGATCCATGATGTATTGTTTGCTCCTAATATTCGACGGAACCTTTTATCAGTTTCTGCTTTGCTTAGGCTAGGATTTCGAGTAGTTTTCGAGAACAATAATGTTAGCATTTTTAATGGAACAATTTTTTATGGTAGTGGTTTTATTTCGGATGGATTATTTGTTTTGGATATTTGTTATTCCAGTAATAATAATTCTATTTCTTTTGTGACTTCTGCTGATAATTCTACAATTTGGCATGCTAGACTTGGTCATATAGGCCAGGACAGAATGAATCGATTAGCTAGAGAGGGCTTATTAGGTCAGCTCGCTAAAGTTAGTTTGCCCAATTGTGAGCATTGCTTAGTAGCAAAGTCAACTAGAAAACCGTTTGGAAAGGCCACTAGAGCATCTTTTCCTTTGCAATTAGTACATTCAGACATCTGTGGCCCACTTAGTGTGAGGGCAAGGCATGGTGCTAGCTATTTCATCACATTTATAGATGACTACACACGTTACGGTTTTGTATATTTGATCTCCCACAAGTCTGAAGCATTGGATTGCTTTAAGCGTTTTATGAGGTTGGTTGAGAATCAAAGTGGAAGGACCATTAAGGATCTCCGTACTGATCGTGGACGTGAGTATTTATCTGAGCTATTTAAGCAACTCTGTGATGAAAAAGGTATTCAGAGGCAATTAACTACTCCATATACTCCGCAACAAAATGGTGTAGCGGAGAGAAGGAATAGAACCATTTTTTGGATATGGTTAGATCGATGTTGGCGCAAGCTAACCTCCCAATATCTTTCTGGGGGATGCTATATTAGTTGCTGCCTACATCCTCAACCGTGTGCCTTCTAAATCTGTTTCATCAACGCCTTATGAACTTTGGACGGCCAGGAAGCCTGACTTAAGCCATTTGCGTCCATGGGGCGCGGCGGGATATGTCCACACTAGTTCTCATTCGCATGGGAAACTAGACCCTAGGGCGCATAAGTGCATATTCATTAGATATTCTGAGGAATCTAAAGGATATGTGATGCTTGGTGAACAATAAGATGGAACTGTTTCTGAGATGGAGTCACAAGATGTGGATTTCCTAGAGAAGGAATTCCCCAAGAGAGGGGATGTGGACAGAAACGTTAAGTTGATTGAAATGGTCGAATCGAACGAAGGCGTTTCAAATCCGAATGAGGATGTTGAGAGCGATTCGCTTCCTAGTGGGAGCGTGCGACCTCCTAGTGGGAGTGTCCCTCCATTAGAGACCGATTCCCAAAGTCCACACTTGCGTAGGAGCAATCGTGAAAGTATCCCACGTCGTCGTTTTGAGATTGAGGGGGCAGCTTTCATGTGTACTCCGCAAGATGTAGATGAGCCTAGAAATTATCAGGAGGCTATCACATCCCCTGCTTCAACTGAATGGAAAGTTGCAATGATTGATGAGATGGAGTCTATGAGGAAGAACAATGTCTAGGACTTGGTAGATCTTCCGCCGGGGCGAAAGACTATTGGTAACAAATGGGTTCTAAAAGTCAAACGCAAGGCAGATGGTTCCATTGATAGGTAGAAAGCTCTCCTTGTGGCGAAAGGCTACACCCAAAAGGAAGGCGTTGACTATGAGAAAACATTCTCACCGATAGTGAGGTTTGCCTCAATCCGTCTAATTCTAGCTATTGTCGCTCATATGGATTTAGAACTTTTTTAGATGGACATTAAAACTGCATTTCTTAATGGAGAACTAGATGAGGAAATCTATATGGATCAACCTGTTGGTTTTATAGCTAGCGGGAAAGAGCGCAAAGTTTGCAAGCTCAAATGATCCATTTATGGGTTGAAGCAGTCATCTAGACAATGGTACCTGAGATTCCATCGAGCCATTTCTTCAAATGGGTTTACGATGATCGAGGAGGACCACTGTGTGTACATTAAACGTTCTGGGAATAATTTCTTGATTTTCTCTTTGTATGTAGACGACATACTATTAGCTGGAAACAACAAGGAGATGATTGTCGCCACACAAACGTGGTTATCTTCAAATTTTGAAATGAAAGACATGGGAGAAGCAAGCTATGTGCTCGGAGTTAAGATCCTAAGAGATCGATCAAGGAAATTTCTTGGTTTGTCTCAAGAGACTTACATAAGAAATGTACTTGAGCGTTTTCAGATGCAAGATTGTAAACCCATAGACACTCCTGTTGAGAAGGGTAATACCTTAAGTCTGGATATGTGTCCTAAGACTCTTGATGAGAAGGAAAAGATGGCTCGTGTTCCGTATGCTAACGCTGTTGGTAGCCTAATGTATGTGATGATGTGTACACGGCCCGACATTTGCTATGCAGTTGGTCTTGTCAGTAGATTCCAAGGGAATCCTGGCGTTGCTCATTGGAAAGCAGTGAAGAGAATACTCCGATATCTAAAAAGGACAGCTGACTATATGCTTTGCTATCAAGCATCGAATTTGCGTGTGGTTGGATACACCGATGCTGACTGGGAGGGGACCCAGACGAACGCAAATTGACGTCAGGCTATGCTTTCTTGCTCAACGACGGAGCAATATCATGGTGCAGCAAAAAGCAGACTTGCATTGCACTATCTACGATGGAGGCGGAGTACGTTGCTTGTTCAGCTGCTGTTCAAGAAGGTGTTTGGTTGAGAAGATTCCTTCGAGAGTTTGGCATTGTTAAAAGCGATTCGGAGCCGGTTACGATATATTGTGATAGCTGGGCAGCTCTTGCATACTCCAAGGACCCCAAGTATCATGGAAAAACCAAACACATAGACATTAGATACCATTTCATTCGTGACATGGTTACGCAAAAGGAGGTGATCCTTAAGCATATATCTACTAGTCGCATGGTTGCGGACCCCTTGACTAAGCCTATAGTTAGAGATGTTTACCAGGCTCATGTTAGGAGTCTAGGGTTACGTAGGTTGTGATTATTTGCTTCCTGACCATAGAGGATATTTGACGGCGTTGATATTATTATTAATAAATTTTTTGAAATTTGTTGCTCTTATGTTATTATTTGAATATAACTGCTAGCACACACATTACCCATGGTTGGGATATCATGGTATGAGTATGTCAATAGGTATGGATCGACTCTCTCACACGAGTGATCGCCTTTGGCGCCTGGAAGGCGAGCAAAGATGAGACACGTCAAGCTTATGGCGCTGTGATAGCGAGCTGAGCTGACATTGATTGAAGTGTCAACTTGGAAAGGGCCAAGATAAAGTCTTTCGAAGACTGAATATGGATACCCCACTATCCACATATAACCTATGAATAGCCGGATGCGAAATTTCAACTAGGCGCTGAGACGAGCGAGCAAGTAGTTTTTTTCGGGTTAGGCGCTTGATAGCGACTGAACTAAGATCTGTACGGTGTTTGATAGTGACATACGCTCTTTATTGAAAGATAACTCCACCGTAACATGTAAGTCATACTGCATGTGCTTGGCAACCTATATAAGGAAGTGAAAGAATGATCCCTGCTTCTTAACTGTGTGAGTCCTTATGGATTGATACAATATGTATGATCCTCTACTATTTTTGCCCTATGTGACTTTTGACTGTATCATAAAGAGGAAGTTCAGTGTCTGCTACTTTGATGTGTGTATCCTATGGCTAAAACTGATACGGCCTAAAGGGACATCGTTGGGAAAGCAATTGAATATAATCTAAGTGATATGAGGGCGAAAGGATGACTGTTTGGTAGCACGTTCAAGTTTTATGATCATTGGTACCAAGTTATGTCGCTTTCTGAGAGTAGCGACGTAGCTGTGAGAATAAGACGGAAGAGGTTTAAGCATTGATTCGAGATGTGACTCCGAGGGATTGGAGATTCTTAATCTGAATGTGGCTAAATAGATCAGGGGTAGAACGAGACGCTATGGGGATGTTCTATGCTAGTTCTTTGGGAATTTGGCATAGTACTCCAAAAATTTTCTTTTTCAGGTGGCTCGCGGTCGCACAACTCATTTACTAAGTATGAACGGGGAATCTAGAATGGTGCAAGAGAGAATGCGATTATTCGCCCACTATGTGTGAGTGGGAGATGTTGTTTTTTTTTTTTGGGCCTGTTGGTTTTGCCCAATAGGGACACCCGTAGTGGGCCTTAGGGTTTCAAAGCCCTTTAAGCCTAATGATATATATTTAGGTCTTTAGACCTAAATAAACACACAATACACAACAAAAATTAGAGGCAGCTGTCATCTCTTCTCAAGCACATTCTAGGGTTCCTTGTAGAGAGTACTTGAAGCTGTGGGCATAGGGGTAGTCGTTCGTGTAACACTACACAACGCGAGTATCTTAAGGCCAATTTCACAAGATCCAATATTATTTCCGCTGTGCATACAGGTACGCATACTTGTATTAATTTTCCAACAGTTTCACTTATAATCCAAAGAAGTAGTTCATTTCTCCCATCATGCTCATTTCAAATTCCTTTTGCATACAAGTAGAAAATTCTTTACAAAGATTGTCGTTAGTAGAACCAAATATATTATCATCAACATAGATTTATACAAGTAGCATGTCATTGTTATGATTTTTGATAAATAAGGTAGTATCAATTTTGCCTTTAACAAAACCATTGTTAATTAAAAATGAACTTAATCTATCATACCATGCTCTAGGTGCTTGTTTTAAACCATACAATGCTTTAGATAATTTAAATACATAATCCAGATAAATATGATTTTCAAAACCGGGAGGTTGTTTCACATAAACTTGCTCTTCAATAAAGCCATTCAAGAAAGCACTTTTCACATCCATTTGATATAATTTAAAATTCTTAAAACATGAATAAGCAAGTAGCATGCGAATTGCTTCTAAACGAGCTACGGGTGCATATGTTTCTTCATAATCAATGCCCTCCTCTTGATTTATCTTTGGGCAATAAGTCTAGCTTTATTTCTAACAATAACACCATTTTCATCCTTTTTATTTCGAAATACCCATTTAGTGCCTATAATAATATGATCATTTGGTTTGGGAACAAGTGTCCACACTTTATTTCTCTTAAATTGATTGAGCTCTTCTTGCATAGCCATCATCCAAGATTCATCTTGTTCGGCTTCATTTATGTTTTTAGGCTCATATTGAGAAACAAATGCCACATTATTGCAAACATTTCTTAAGGATGATCTAGTCATGACCTTACTAGATGGCTCTCCAATAATTTGATCAATAGAGTGGTTGGACACAAATTTCCAACTCTTAGGTAAATCATTTGAGTTTTGCTCGGCCTTACTTTCTATCTTTTTAGAAGAAGTTTGAGCACTCGATGGTTCTTCCTTAGATGTATCATTAATTTGTATATCTGAAACTTTTTGGATAATTTCAACATCATCATCGGAATGCACTATGGGTGTAAAAGGATTAGATTCATCAAAAACAACATGCATAGATTCTTGAACAACTAAACTTTTCTTATTATAAACACGATAAGTTTTACTATTAGTAGCATATCCAAGAAATATTCCTTTGTCGGATTTAGCATCAAATTTTTTTAAATGATCACGATCATTTAAAATAAAACATTTACAACCAAAAACCTTAAAATATGCAATATTAGGTTTCTTGTCATTCCATAACCATAAGGTGTCTTTTCTAACTTTTTACGAATAATAACACGATTAGTTACATAGCATGCGGTATTAACGGCTTCCGCCCAGAAATATTCCAGTAAAGAATGTTCATGTAACATGGTTCTAGACATCTCTTGAAGAGATCTATTTTTTCTTTCAACCACACCATTTTGTTAAGGAGTTCTAGGTGCCGAAAAGTTATGATTAATACCATGCTCATCACAAAAATTCTCAATATCAATATTATCAAATTCTCTACCTTTATCACTTCTAACATGTATAATAGAAGCACCCTTTTCATTTTGAACTTTTCTACAGAATTTAGCAAATACATGAGGTGTTTCATTTTTATGAGCAAGAAATAATACCCAAGTAAATCTAGAAAAATTATCAACAATCACAAAGGCATACAATTTACCACCTAAACTAGCAACTGAATTAGGTCCAAATAAATTTAAATGTAACATATCAAGTGGTCTAGTTGTAGTAATATCTTTCTTAGATTTAAAGGAAGACTTATGTTGTTTACCAAGTTGACATGCATCACAAATTCTATCTTTAGCAAATTTAGTTTTAGGCAATCCTTTAACTAATTCCTTTTTTAGATAATTTATTAATTAAATCCATATTAGCATGACCTAATCTTCTATGCCATAACCAAGAAGCATCATTTAACACAGATAAACATTTAACATCTTGTTGAGATAAATCATCGAGTTCAAGAGTATATACGTTATTTGATCTATAAGTAACAAACAAGATAGAATTATCACTAATATTTTTAACAATGCAACATTCGGATTTAAAAATAACTTCATAACCTTTATCACACAATTGACTAATACTAAGCAAGTTATGTTTTAAACCGTCAACAAGTAAAATATTATCAATATAAGAAGATTTATTACCAACCTTACCTATACCAATGATTTTGCCCTTGGAGTTGTCCCCGAAAGTCACATTCTCTCCTTTCTTGATAATAAGACTTAAGAAGTTGTTCTTGTCTCCCGTCATGTGCTTTGAGCAACCACTATCTAAGAACCACTTGGTTTTGCTACCTTTGACTTTCAAGCACACCTCATCGTCTCTTGCCATAAGGCAAAGATTTTTCGTTTCCTTGTCGCTAGAATCGGCATTGGATTCACCTTCTTCGAAATCACTCTAAGTGCCTTTGAGGGCGTGTCTTACTTGCTTGAATGCTTTGTCTCTTTTGTGTCTTCTTTCCTTTCTTCTAACCGGGCAATTTGTTTTGAAATGCCATGGTTCATGGCAATGGAAACACTTATTTTCTTCTTCATTTTCAACTCTTGGTTGAATAGATTGATCATTTTTCTTTCTTGATGAAGGATCAAAGTTGTTTCTTTTTCCTTGAAATTTCTTCTTCTTGGCTAGAAATTTTATGAATTTTCTAGAAAGAAGAGCCATATCCTTATCTTCTATCATCAACTCCTCATTATCATCTAGTTGAGTTGCTTTGAGAGCTAGAGACCTTTTGGCTCTTGAATCACTTTCTTCTTCTCTCGCCAATTCCTTCTCATGGGTTTTAAGTGAACATAAGAGTTCATCCATGCTTAGCGTCTTGAGATTCTTGGCTTCTTGAATAGCCGTTACTTTGGGTCTCCATTTCTTGGGAAGAGTTCTAAGAATCTTTCGAATCTTATCCTCATTAGAATATTCCTTTCCAAGAAGATCTAAAGCATTAGTGATAATAGAGAATCTACTATACATAGAAACAGGTGATTCATTAGGTTCCATTTTGAAAAGTTCATAATCATGAACGAGCATATTAATATTATCATCCTGAACTTGTGAGGTTCCTTCATAGGCAACTTCTAATTTGTCCCAAATTTCTTTGGCGGTTTTACAACTAGAGATTTTGTTGTATTCATCTATAGTTAATGCGCAATGTAGGGCATTTAAGGCTTTAGCGTTAAATTGGATTTTCTTAATATCATGCTCATCATATTCGAAAATAGATTTAGGAGTGATTTTACCCTTTTCATCGATTTTGGTAATTTCATAGGGTCCAATGAGTGTAACTTTCCATTGTTCAAAATCACTAGCTTGAAGAAAAGTACACATAAGACTTTTTCAATAACTATAATTTTTACCATCAAAAAGAGGTGGTCTAGTGGTGGAAGAACCTTCATTGATTCCAGTTCCTTGATAAATAGACATGATCGTAAACTCTAAAATTGTTAAATCAAAACAAGAGTACAACCTTTGATACCAATTGTTGGTCGGAAAATACCCTAGAAGGGGGGGTGAATAGGGTTTTAAAAAACTTAATGAGTAATTAAAACGTTTTTAATTCATTTAAGCAAAGCAACTTAGTTAAATAAGTTTATCAAGGAAAACAATCAATTAAATAATTAATCCCAAGAATAAGCAATAATATAAGCAACTTTAATCAATTAATATAACAAATAAATAAAGAGATTGAGTAAGAAAGATTGAACCAATTTGAAGTCGAAGATTTTTTTTGTCCACACGGTTCGGCTTGTTCCCCCTACTCCGCGCTCGGTTAGTTCCCGGAGAATTTCCACTATAACCGATCTCCTTACGGGTGAAGATCAAACCTCTACAAGGGTATTCTTCTCACACACTCTTACAAGTATTGAAAACACCTTCAATACTTTCACAAGAAATCCCTCTTGCTAATCTATGAGATACACCTCTCACAAATATGATTTAAATAAGTTTTGGTGGCTAACACCAATGTACAATATCTCTCTTGTGTATAACAAAATAAAAATGAAGCTCACACTAAGAGATATCAAAATTGATCAAAGTATATAGCTCAAAAATGAAGAATATGATCAATAAAATGAATTGAATACTTGAATAACTTTGTATATATGTAAAATAAGTTTGTAGAATGATTCAAGTATGTTAAACCATGTCTAAGACATCATATATATATATAGCTTGCAAAACCATATGGCCGTTGGGGATGATTAAGAGAGGTTTTGGCTCCAAGGTATACATTTTCAAACTTTCCAACAGCTAGTTTTGACAAAAACAAATTCAAAATTATTTTGTTAATTTCTCCCAATTAGACCGTTGGATCATGCTCAAATTGTAGTCAAAATTGCCAAGAGATGTTGTCTAACTGCTGTAAAAATTTCAAAATGATCGGAGTTCGGGAAGGTCTCCATCTTACCGTTAGATCAAAACTGGACAAAAATTGAGCGAATTTTAAATGTAAAATAAAAATATTTTTGCAATTTAACAATTTAGTTTCAAATAAAATTCTAATGATTTTTGAACCTCAAAGATATGTTTCTAAGATACCTATTTTTATTAGAGCTTAAAATATGATCATTTAAAATTAATATGAATTTATTTTGAAACTCGGTTTTTGTAAAATGATGTTTTTCAAATAAATTCAATTTCAAACTAGTTTGAATCAATCTTTAAAAAATGTAAGAATGTGTTTGAGCTATAGGGATTTGATCAATAAAGTATCTTTACATAAAATCTAAGCACTCACTCCATTTAATGATAATTCGAGTCTTCGTGATGCTTGATTTTCTTGTGCGTATCTTTACTTGTTTGATGTTCTTGATTCTTTCTTGGTTTTGATAACTTGTAGAACATATGGAGATCATTTTTGTGCATATCTTCACTTGCTTGATGATCTAGATGTTTTCTTGGCTTTGTATAGCACATGTATATCACTTGAGTTCATTTCTTGTGAGTAGAGGCGTTTGTAAAGCTTGTGTGAGATTTGCTTCGGTTTGAAGTTACACTTTGTCGAAAGATATATCGGTTAAAATGGCTATCATCATTGGAACAACCGAGTTAAATAACACTTTATTAACTTACTGTAATTATCAAAATAAGATTAATTGACTTTAAGGTCAACAGATTGTATAAAAGATACTTCTGTAATGAATTATCTTTCATACGTTTGAAACCAGAGATTGATAACTTACTTTGCTAAGGTTTAGGAACTACGTTACGAATTGAGAAGGTGTTAGTGTGCCGCCCCAAAGCCCGTTAAGAGGATTTACCCTCCGGGACCTGGTTAATCACGGAGCCGTACTCAACGGCGACCCAAAATAGGAAGAACATAGAACAATAAGCGGCGATTATATTCATGAAACTAAAATTCACACCATAATCATGTCATATAAAGTATATGTGACAAGCCTCTAATGAGGTCCTAAAACATAAGACCACAATCCTTAATTTACATATCAGTCATAGAGGAAATATACATATTACATATCACATCGTTAGTGTAAACAAAATGTTAAGATCAATGGTCCTTCCATTCGAAGGACCCTCAATTAACTATGAAGTAGGAAATGAGGCAGTTTAAGAAGCGTCGTCCTTCCTCTTCCCCTTTCCCGACGAACCTGTAGAAGTACCTATATAGAAAATAGTAGGAGTGAGTCAAACTGACTCAGTGTGAATCATATAATAAATTAAATTTGAAAAAAGTAGTAGGAACTTCTTTACCCGTTATATATGCACACATATGTAAGTAGCTTATACCAACAACCTTATAATATAACAGTTACGGGCTTCACCCCAGAATTCTCGAATCACAAATCTCAACAATAACTGCGTCTATCCAAGTGTATAGTCAGGTTTGCATTTTGTGGCCTTTCAACCACGCGGCAGTAGGGCCTCCTATTATTTTTCGTGCACGGTTTCAGGTCTTGCACCCAGGAGCTCTCTGTCCCAACTTATAGTCTCAATTGTTAGAGACAAATCTGGGACCTATCATGGATTAGCACTAATAATAAACCTTTAGGCAAACCAACCGTCACACATAAAACTCGTAATGTATCCAACATAAGATTTTTTGTATAAACCATCTCAATAAGTAGAACAAATCGTTTAATAAGTATTTTATGAAGAAATCCAACCACTTGGACCATTATCAGTTTATATAATTATGCGTAGCAAGAATCATCAGTATACAATCTTGTCCAAGTTGGGTTTTAGTGAAAGGCAAGTATTTGATAAGAATTTATAGTTGAATCATGCTATTTAATCAATATATAAGTAATAGAATCATTAATTTAAACACTACATCATAATCTCACCATACGCCCAAAGCATGTGTAGATAACTTAGGGTTTTTGAACAAATAGGTGGTATAGTGATAATCAAACCAAAACAAGTTAGAAAATAGTTTTGATACTAGATTCCCACCTCTAAGGAGCTTGATTTCTGAAATTGATAGCTTGAAGACACTCCTCCTTCAAGATTGCAAAGCCCTAAAATCCCACCAAGCTCTAATGGAGGTAAAAGATGAAGATGACGGTGTAAGAAGGAGATTCGGAAGCAAAGGCATGGCTCAACGGATTGTATGTCTTCTGATCTCTAAATAATCCTCCCTTAGGTTGCTCTCAATTCCCTCACTCTCCCTTGGGTAGCTTTGGTCGAAAGTGAAGGAGAAAAGGGGTTAAAAACGTGAGTTTTTGGGTTAAAAGTGGTCAAAATTGTCCTACAGGCTTACCATGATCGATCATGGTCCCCCATGACCGATCATGAAGTGTTTTGATTTGCCCATGATCGATCATGGTGACTGCTGCAACAAACTGTCACCTTAAGAGCCCAGAATGAGCCTCAAAACGTCCAAATCTTAACTCGGGCCAAACACAAAACTTGTAGAGGGGAATGAGAGGAAGATTTGGATGCAAACGAGGATTCATTTGGACATCAGATTAAGAAGTTATGACCTCTCAAAGTTGGCCAAAATTTAGTAAATTGCATAGAATCAAAACACGCGTTTAAAATCTCGTTTTCAATTCGGACCACTCGAATGATGAAACGATTGATCATTCAAACTTAATTACACTATAATAATATGCCCAAGGCTTGAAACTGCAACTAGGTACACTACATCACAAGAACGCTAGCTGAAATACAATTTATCAACTACACGAAATAAGGTGGGAGTTTTAAAAGTAAAATAAGGCTAGGAGTATTACAGTTAGGCACCCAATTCGCCTTTTCGGTCTCGTAATGGATCATGTATCTAATTATTATTTTAGATATTTTCAAGTAGTTTAGATCATTTCTAAAGTAATCCTTTTGGATAAATTCAGTTTAAAACAATATTTATGAAATTAAACTCGAGCTTTGCGAGCGCCTACGTATTCATTCATAGAATGAAATCAAAGTCTAGTTGTTCCACTTGCTCGAAAACTGTTTTTGTGTTTATTTTATTTCGAAAACGTGTCAAAAGGGATTTTAGTTTTCTTGTAAAATTTAGAAAGGATTTGTTTTGAAAGTAGTGAACTTCCTTGCAAGTTATCTAATTTTCTTGATTAAACTTGAACGATAATTAAAATCAGAAGAGTTGTAGAAAAGTATACCTAATGCTCTTGAAGAAGAGAAATACTGCTTGCTTGCTTCTTTCTATCTCTAACTTTCGCTCTTTCTCCCTCTAAAACTCTTTCTAGAACTGGGCAGAGTTACCCATTTCTCAAAAACTCACTTGAGTGTTCATGTATAAAATGAGACTCCAAGGGTCCTATTTATAGAGCATTTCTGCCAAAATATCTTCTAAAAGCCGCATGGCTAGGAGAGCTTGCGGCTAGGGCATGCGGCTAGCAGCCAACCATGCGGTTAGGAACCAACTATACGGCTATGAAACAATTGTACCAGGAAGACCGATTTGGAATCATGAAAGACCAATCCATGAGCATGAAAGACAGATCTGGGGGCACGAAATACTAATCGGTCTTTCTCAAATTTGACGACCGATCGATAAGCCCTGAAGACTGACTGAAAAACCATGAAGATCGATTGGGACACATTTAAGACTAATCGGTCTTGCGTTTGAACAAGGAAGACCGATTGATGTGGGATGAAGACCGATCAGGTCGATCCCCGTCTTAATAAGCGAAGTGGCAATATTGCGAGATGGGTTTTCAACAGATCATTTTAACGACTTCAGAACTTGATGTGTACTTGACATACTCGATTATTACACTTAAGACTCAATGCGTATGTGGCATGCTTGATTCATTACGAGAGTCGTGGATTTGGGTGTTCACAGCGGCATATCTAGTCATGTAAGTCTACCTGTATAATCTATACCAGCTCAACCGGCCAGTGTGTTTCTAACAGGAAAACTTGAGAGCAATGAATAAATGCCAAGTGGCTTGATACTTTTTCCAATAAATTGCATGATTCTCGAAAAAGAGGATGACTCGAATGAATGTAGAATCGAGAACCACTTTTGATGCGATCCTGGATCGTCTTTTCTCCCAGTTTGATGGATCCTCAACCCGTAGTCTATAAACATACTCGAACCTTGGAAAACGTCGAAGTGATGGAAGGCGGAAACCTCAACCCAACCCTTGATAACAAGAATCGAACCTTGGTATAAGTCGAATGACGCCACAATCAATTGATGGAGAATTGATTGATAAGTCAAGAACAATACGAATTAAAATTAATTCAAAACTGTTCAACAAGTTCTTAAGAACTAAAAGGAGCAACACTCAAATTCGTAATTTATCCCTCAAACCATAGCGTCAACTCCCTTAAATAGGAGTAAAACAACCCTAAACGAAAATAAAAACACAAACGGGCTAAGCCCACTTCGAAAATAGAGAATAGTCTAGAACAAGCCAAAACACACTTAGCAGGCCCAAGTCTTAATCTAATAATTATCCACAATCCATGGGCTTCAACAATAAAAATAATAATAATAATAAAAACGCCATGAAATAATTCAGACGTGTGGTTCCACTTCTTCTTGGCTAAGCATTATTTTCCATTCGTGCTCTTCATCTCCTTGAATGCTTCTCCAAGCGTCAGCTTTATTCATCAGCTCGTGGACCATGCTCATGAGTGCTTCCTTCATCTTCCTTGCCCTAGCTCTGGTGATCGCACCACTTGGAACCCGGATGGGATCTGCATAGTCTTCACTCCATGATCCAGCTCCCGTGATATCCTTGGGCTCATCATTCCCCTCCTCTTGAAAAGGAATTGTCCTCAATTCGTCACCTGCACTAAACGGACTTAGATCAGCAACATTAAATGTAGCACTCACATTATACTCACCTGGCAAATCAAGTTTGTAGGCGTTGTCATTGATTCGGTGCACAACTTGAAATGGTCCATCTCCTCTCGGTAACAACTTAGAACGCCTTTGAACAGGAAAGCGTTCCTTCCTCAAGTGCAACCAAACCCAATCCCCTGGTTCGAAAACCACCTTCTTCCTTCCTTTGTTCGCTTGTTGCACATACTGTTCAATCCTCCGCTCGATATTTTGTCTCGCCTTCGCATGGATTTGTCTAACAAATTCAGCCTTATTCCTGCCATCTAGGTTAGCATGCTCAACAGGTAACGGTAATAAATCCAAAGGAGCCAGCGGATTAAAACCATATACAATTTCAAAAGGAGAAAACTTAGATGCAGAATGAACAGATCGATTATATGCAAACTCAACATGAGGCAAACATTCTTCCCACTCTTTCAAGTTCTTCTTAATTATGGCACGCAACAAAGTGGATAAAGTTCTATTGACTACTTCTGTTTGACCATCAGTTTGTGGGTGACAAGTAGTAGAAAACAACAATTTAGTGCCCAATTTTCCCCACAAAGTCTTCCAAAAGTAACTGAGAAACTTGGCATCCCTATCAGAAACAATGGTTCTTGGCATGCCATGTAATCTCACAATCTCCTTGAAGAACAAATTAGCAACTCGTGGTGCATCATCAGTTTTATGACACGCAATGAAGTGAGCCATTTTAGAAAATCTATCAACCACCACGAAAACAGAATCATTCCCATTTTTAGTCCTAGGCAAACCCAACACAAAATCCATAGAAATATCAACCCAAGGGTCACTAGGAATGGGTAGTGGAGTATATAAACCATGAGGGTTTAACTTAGACTTTGATTTCTTACAAGTAACACATCTCTCACAAGTTCTTTGAACATCCTTTTTCATGTGAGGCCAAAAGAAGTGTTCTTGCAACACCCCTAAAGTCTTAGTTACACCAAAATGTCCCATTAGACTCCCACCATGCGCTTCTTTCACAAGCAACTCGCGCAATGAACACTTAGGCACACAAAGTTTATTTTCACGCATTAAGAACCCATCATGCCTAAAGTACTTAATAAACGCCAAATTTTCACATGCATTGAATATATCTCTAAAATCAGCGTCTTCACAATACAAATCCTTAATGTATTCAAATCCAAGCAACTTAGCATCTAAAGTAGCAATTAAAGCATACCTGCGCGATAAAGCATCCGCTACAACATTCTCTTTACCTTGCTTGTACTTGATGACATATGGAAAAGTCTCTATGAACTCAACCCACTTGGCATGGCGCTTGTTTAGCTTTTGTTGTCCCTTCAAGTGCTTCAACGATTCATGATCCGTGTGAATCACGAACTCCTTCGGCCAGAGATAGTGCTGCCATGTATCCAACGCTCTCACCAATGCATAAAGCTCCTTGTCATAGGTAGGGTAATTTAAGGTTGCCCCACCTAGCTTCTCACTAAAGTATGCTATTGGCCTTCCTTCCTGTATAAGAACAGCACCAATTCCATTTCCTGAAGCATCGCATTCAATTTCAAAAGTTTTGGAAAAGTTAGGTAAGGACAACAAGGGGGCGTTACTTAGCTTGCTTTTTAGTAGTTCGGATGCCTTCTCTTGCTCCTCTCCCCATTTGAATCCCACATTCTTTTTGATTACTTCAGTCAATGGCGCCGCAATCGTACTAAAGTCCTTCACAAACCGCCGATAGAAGCTAGCAAGTCCATGGAAGCTCCGCACTTGACCAACACTTGTAGGCCTTTGCCATTCTTGAATTGCTTTCACCTTTTCTTCATCAACCTGAATCCCTTGTGCACTCACAACAAAACCAAGAAATACAAGCCTATCCGTGCAAAATGTGCACTTTTTCAGGTTAGCATATAACTTCTCCCTACGCAAGACATCTAAAACGAATTTTAAATGCAGAACATGATCATCTAGACTCTTGCTATAGATTAGGATATCATCAAAATACACCACAACAAATCTGCCAATGAATGATCTCAAAACATGGTTCATTAATCTCATGAAAGTACTAGGTGCATTAGTCAAACCAAAAGGCATAACTAACCATTCATATAAACCATATTTAGTTTTAAAAGCAGTTTTCCATTCATCGCCTTCTTTCATTCTAATTTGATGGTATCCACTTTTCAAATCAATTTTAGAGAATACACTAGACCCATGCAACTCATCTAGCATATCATCTAAACGTGGAATGGGGTGGCGATACTTTACCGTGATATTATTTATGGCTCGACAGTCCACGCACATTCTCCACGTTCCATCCTTCTTTGGTACTAGCAAAACCGGCACCGCGCATGGGCTCATACTCTCCCTCACGTACCCTTTCTCCAACAGCTCTGTCACCTGCCTTTGAAGCTCCTTCGTTTCCTCCGGGTTACTCCTATAGGCTGGCCGATTTGGAATGGATGCTCCGGGTACAAGATCAATTTGGTGCTCTATCCCTCGGATGGGTGGTAGACCACTCGGTATGTCCTCCGGAAAGACGTCTCCAAAATCCTGCAACAAAGAGATAATAACACTAGGCAAAGAAGGATTTAGCTCGTCAGTATTCAAAAGCGCTTCTTTGTACACAAGTACAAGGAGTTGATTACAATGCATCGCTCTTTTCACTTCACCAGCTCTCGCATAGAAATTCTTTTGCCTCCTCTCAAACTTGCTCTCAATTGCTATCACTGGTTTTTCCACTCTACCCTCTTTTTTTTCAACTTCCTTTCTTTTTCCCTCACTCTCTTTCTTTTCCTCACCACTCTCTCTCTTTTTCTTTTCAGCTCTCCTTTGCTCTTCCTCATTTTGCAACTTCAACTGGTCGGCATAGGCTTGCCGTGGTGGTAAAGGTGTAAGAATGACAGTTCTTTTGTTCATCTCAAAGGAGTATTTATTGGTGAAGCCGTCGTGTTTAACCCTTCTATCATACTGCCAAGGTCGCCCCAAAAGTATATGACCGGCTTGCATGGGAACCACATCACAAAGTACTTGATCTTCATACTTCCCAATGCTAAAGGATACCAACACTCGCTTGTCCACCCTCACTTCCCCACTATCATTTAGCCATTGAAGCTTGTACGGTCTAGGGTGCTTCGTTGTCGACAATGCTAGCTTTTCCACCATCGTTGTGCTAGCTACGTTTGTGCAACTACCACCGTCTATCACCAAGCTACACACTTTGCCTTGCACTAGGCATTGCGTATGGAAGATATTTTCACGCTGCTCGTCCTCATCCATTGCTTGCACATTGAGGGCTCTCCTTGCTACTAACAACTCGCCCTCGATAGGATCCTCCTCTTCTTCGATGTCCTCTAAAGGTGGTATAGCTTCAGCGCCTTCTTCGTCTGTCTCATAACCCCCATTATCTAGAAGAATCATTACTCGTTTGTTCGGACATTGAGTGGCAATGTGGCCTCTTCCTTGACACTTCCAACAGATGATATCCCAATTTCGAGTAGTAGGAGCACTGGTGGTGTTAGGGACTGCCTTAGCTTGGCTTCCGCTACTAGCTTCGGGCTTCGAATCAACCTTCGTCTTGGGAATGGCTGCTTTGTCATCCTTTTTCCACGGGTTTTGTTTCCATGGAGATGAGTAGGAACTTTGGCTTGGTTTGGTATTACTACCCCTCCTCTTGAGCTGTCTCTCTATTTTAATTGCCATGTGAACCATATCTTCAATCTCGACACACGGCTGCAATTCAACCATATTAGCAATTTCTCGATTCAACCCACTCAAGAACCGTGCCATGGTTTGCTCTCTATCCTCATCAACCCTGGCCCGAATCATGGCCACTTCCATTTCTTTGTAGTATTCGTCAACACTACGATTTCCTTGCGTAAGCCCCTGCAATTTTTGGTACAAGTCCCGATAATAGTGATCGGGTACAAACCGCTTCTTCATCAACCGCTTCATCTCATCCCAAGTCGCAACTGGACCTTCATCACTACGCCTTCGCTCCGTCATCAATCGATCCCACCAAACAAGTGCATAATCGGAAAATGCGATCCTGGATCGTCTTTTCTCCCAGTTTGATGGATCCTCAACCCGTAGTCTATAAACAGACTCGAACCTTGGAAAACGTCGAAGTGATGGAAGGCGGAAACCTCAACCCAACCCTTGATAACAAGAATCGAACCTTGGTATAAGTCGAATGACGCCACAATCAATTGATGGAGAATTGATTGATAAGTCAAGAACAATACGAATTAAAATTAATTCAAAACTGTTCAACAAGTTCTTAAGAACTAAAAGGAGCAACACTCAAATTCGTAATTTATCCCTCAAACCATAGCGTCAACTCCCTTAAATAGGAGTAAAACAACCCTAAACGAAAATAAAAACACAAACGGGCTAAGCCCACTTCGAAAATAGAGAATAGTCTAGAACAAGCCAAAACACACTTAGCAGGCCCAAGTCTTAATCTAATAATTATCCACAATTCATGGGCTTCAACAATAAAAATAATAATAATAATAATAAAAACGCCATGAAATAATTCAGACGTGTGGTTCCACTTCTTCTTGGCTAAGCATTATTTTCCATTCGTGCTCTTCATCTCCTTGAATGCTTCTCCAAGCGTCAGCTTTATTCATCAGCTCGTGGACCATGCTCATGAGTGCTTCCTTCATCTTCCTTGCCCTAGCTCTGGTGATCGGACCACTTGGAACCCGGATGGGATCTGCATAGTCTTCACTCCATGATCCAGCTCCCGTGATATCCTTGGGCTCATCAACTTTTTTAGTGTCTTATAAAAACGGACCATTAATAACAAATTGATAGTCCTACGAATGGATTTCTGGAAGGAAAGAGTGTTCCTGGGGTGCCTTTTAATCCTTCCGGTTTGAAAAAAATCATTTTAAAAATTTATTTTGGAAAATGACTGCTTTTTTGGAAAACCATTTTTAAAAATCGGGAAATATCTCCTCTTAAAGTTGTTTTTCATGGAAATATTGAAAGGTAAATTCTCTCTAAAGAGGTTTAGTGAGAGGTTCCTACGGGCGGGATTGGACAGCCATCGGCCGTACTCGTTAGATTAGGGATCATGACGAGTCTTTTCTGTTCGATATTCTCACAACTAATGGTTAAGAAAACATGCATTTACATGTACTAGACTGACAAATCCTTTATGCAAGCATGGTTTGATGAGGGTAAGGTTTGGTTTCCCTCCTATTTGGCTAGGTCTTGTTATATACCCCAAAGGCGAGTACATGCAAGGACATTTTGATATATGTCCTCGGCATGTGATTGTTCTCGTTACTCGATATACCTCGACTGATACTTGGCCAAGGAGAGCGAAAATAAGAGCTTTCGGTTTATGTTGACCAAAACGAGCCAACTCCCTACTCACTAAACAGTATTTTCAGGCAAAATGTGATAATTTCACACTCGCGATAATGCATGATAATAGTGTGTGCGTGCAAAATAGCAATTCTGGAGATATATTATGAAAAGAATTTTATGATTTGTTTGAGTATTTTCGAATTTTATTTTATGAAAATATTTTCCTCAAACAATAATTAAAAAAAGAAAAGGAAATAGGGTATCCACCAAAATCGCGTCTATGTTATCCTAAAACTAAGGCTGAAAAGGAAAGCAAAAATACAAACTGAAGTGATTATCCACACATATTTTACTTTTGTTTAGAGTTTAATCCTCTTATCATATCCCCAGCAAAGTCGCCACTGTGCGAACCCACATTCTTGACACCGAATCTCCTGACGGTAATTTCTTTGGTTTTTCAATAAATTTGGAAAAATAAGTTTATTTTTATTATTTTTAGAAAAATGCGTTGGTTAGTAGAAAAATTTATAGTCGCCAGTTTGTTTTACTAAACAAATAAAAGTATGTGTAAGACAAATGCATTTAAGAATTAAACGCTCTCTTACACAGAATTGTTGCGAAACTAGATAATTCAAAGGTTATAGGATTGAGTTACGAATCGGAAAGGTTTTAGGCACCCGATTCGCCCTTTCAGTCTCTAAGTAGAATGTCCGTGCATTTATAATCAAATATTCGTATGTTTACTGATATTATCGAACATCAACTCATAATTTTAGGAAAACCAGGATTTTGGGTGGGGATTGAAGACATATGCTTCGTATTTCTCCTCGACGATTTTAGAAATCAGTGTTTATGATTTGAAAGACAATTTGGATAATGATAGATGATAAAACAGGTGCTTTTAACAAAGTTCAGGACTTTTCGAAAGCTAATTCAATTTGGAATTGAATATCCAATAATCCTCGGGACTTGTTCATCAAACAGTTTATCACAATTTAATTTGTTAAATTGGCATTTAAGGGATCCAAAACTCTCATATTGGATATTTATCTAAGTATCGCGATTTATGGATTAAACCAGGTACAAACGCTAATTAATTCCTCAGTGGATTGAGACTGATAAACTAGTAATTAACTGATAAAAAAATTTGTCCAAAAAATAGTTTTAGCCCATTCCACACTTTAGTTTTGAAAATAAAGCTTAAATATAAAATTTGGAATGATTTGGAGATAAACAACAGTGTTTACATGTGATTAATTGAAAATAACACTGATAAAAATTAAATTTAGATCGCGACAAAAATTACTTGAGAGCTGCAAAAATGAAACTAGAAAATTGTGGAGCACTTATCCCGAAGTTTTAGCCTTAGTTGATGCACCAAAGAGGTGGAAATGGAGGGGGTTTATAGCTACAGGAGAGAGAGACAGACAATTTGTTGTGTGGACAAATGGTCCCATCATTTGTCTACACGACAAACAATATTCGCCTATAACAGTTTTTGCTGTTTTGGAAAAACAATGTATCAGATTGATCTAATTTTTTGCATGTTGTTCACCATGATAAAGCCCATATATTGACCAAATTTTAACCCATTTGAACTTTGGGAAGTCCTTCGTTTGATTACCCAAAGTGAATTTTAGGTTATTTGAATTCTCGTAGATTCAGCTGTCAGATTGAGCTGATTTTTGAGTATGTTACTCCTTGTGGAACCCGCTAATAAATCTCAAAGTTTGAGTATGATCAAGAATCAGGAACTATCATTTTTATTTTTTTCCAGGAGTTTTGATGGTTTCTGGTTTTAGCAATCTCTAGTAATTCTCGTAACTTTTCGTTCGGGTGTCCTTTTTTGCATCGTTCTTCAACCTGTATCACACATATATAGTACATGTGCATCTATGAATGCTTTTGTATGCATACGTATTCATTTTTTTAGAATACGGGATTCTTGCGAAGGTCGCAAAATAAGGTATTCATAGAAAGGTAGGCGTAAACACGTACCTGCTTGGAATTCTTATTTATTCCTTTTTAGAACATACTTTTTATTTATTTATTAAAATCATTTATTTAAAATTATTTTATTTTATTTTATTTTATTTTTCCATATTAAATCCATTTGGATACTAATTCGACTCAAATTTTAGAAATAACTTTATAGAACATGTTAGATATGAAAAAAAAAATTCTCAATAATTTGTGTCGACGGGGCTTTTCGGATTACAGCAAAACTTGGTAAAATACATAAAAATAGATTTGACTCATAACCTTTTTAATTTCTAATTTTGAGCTCAACCACCACCTATATTTTGAATCAAACTATATAACCAACTTGCCTTAAGTCCTGAATTATGTGCAATGTATCCATTAAGTCTGACGAGCTTCCGTTAATTGTCATGTCTTCAAATCTTTAATTCGACTCAAACAACTACAATGGAAAAAGTGTTCTTGGCGTTGAAATCATGCCAATTCAAAATATAAACCTAGCATGGTTCTCTTTGGCCTTCTTGTTGCCTAAGATTTGCCCTACAACGATAAAGGAGTCATTTTACACCACTAACTAGTTTGCCCCCAGGTCTTTATCCATCCTCATACCTGCCAAGATGGCCTTATACTCGGACTCAATGTTAGAGGCTTTGAATATGAATATCAATGCTATTTCTAGTGTGTTCCCCTTATGAGTGAGAAACACCAGGCCTGCTCCAGAGCCTTACAGGTTAGATGCCCCATCTGTGCGGATAATCAAGATAGTAAACTCTGGTATGAGGTGGGGGAGCTGTACGGAGCTAGACGTATTTGGGTTTGATGGTGGTAGGATTTGAGGAGGATCTTCCGCTCTTTCCTCATGAAGCTTCCTACCGCTTGACCTTTCATCGAGGTCCTTAGTTTATAGGATAGAACAAATTGTCTTAACTCTACCGCTCAGATGACCAATCTCCTTGACTATTTTGGCTTATCCAAGATTCTTCGCAGAGGCTGATCAGTGAATATGCCTATCGCGTGGGCCTAAAATATGGCTTTAGCTTTCTAAAAGTGATAAGGAGAGTGTAAGCCAACTTTTCCAGCCTGGGATAATTGAGTTCAACAACATATAAGGCCTTGCTGGTGTAGTATAGGATCAACAACGAGTCTGTGCACCATCATTTTTTGGATCAGACCCTTCATATCCACTTGGTACCATGTGAAGATTTTCGAGTTAGCCTTAATGCATTGAGAGAGCTTCACTATGGTTTCAGGACTGAGTTAATTATTGACTTTTAAGACTTGATTAGGTCGAGTGGGTCTAGGATCAGCTCCTCTATCCCTTCAATCGGTTCTCCCTTTAGCTCGTTTTTTCATTCCTGGGGTCTAGAGTGTTGATTTATAGTCTCTTTTTGTTGCCGAGCTCAAGAGGCGCTCCATTTCAGTTGTGAAGATCTCTGTACGTCTTATTTTTGTCATGGCCAGGAAATGGCAAGATCTCGCTTTTGATTGGCTCCCCCTGACCTGTCTGACAGGTTGTGGCCCTTGAGGTCTCCTCTACATTGATTTTCTTATTGACCTCATTTAAGAGCTCGGACATGATTTTAAGGGTCATCCTGGCTAGCGTCATCAAGTTGTAAAGGGAGCTGATCCTTTCTATAAAAGCAACCACTACAACTCCTTCATTGAGGTTGTTGATCATTAAGCTTTCTTGGTTGAAGCAACATGCATAGTTCTTCAGACTTTTAGATGACATCTGCTTGATAGTGAAGAGGTAATAAGAGGGTTTTGATTGCTTACGTGTCCCAAGGAAATGAGATACAAATTTGGTGCTGAGCTCTTATGAGTTTGGAACCGACCTAAGGGGAAAACTGTTGCACCACATTCGAGCTGCCCCTTGAGGGTTGTGACAAAAAAGATTTGTATATGATGCCATTCGGGATATTTTTTAGTCTAATCATGTTGCCATATTGTTGCAGCTGACATACGACTCTAAGGTTTGGAGTTTGAGCCTTTTTAGGATTGGCATGTCTAAATGTGCTCCACAAATAGGGACTCTGAGTCCTTTACTGGTGTCGCCGTTGAGCTGCCTCCAGAGTGGCCCACCATTTTTAGCATTTCAACTAGCTGGATCTTCATCTTAGACCAGAGTCTCCTCTCTTCTCTTTTGGCAGACCCTTTATTGGATATTATGTTGAATACGGACTATCGAGGTTTTGTGGGTTTCCTGAATATGAGGGAGGGGAGGTCGGCCTCCAACTTCCTCACTTTGATTTTGTGTGGTTCCTCCTAAGCGCCCTTGTCGAATGACAATCACTTGTAGGTTCCTGGAGGATGGAGGATGAGGTATGATTGAAATCTCCTCATAAGAGGTCTCATGTCTTAAATTGGACCGATTAACCTTGGTCCCACTATTCCTGCTACGACTCCTTCCAGATCCTCTGGGTGATTCCTTAGCCTATGGATGACTGGAACTTGCATGGTGACTGGAGGAGTAAATGCTGATGCAATGGCTGAGGCCAACATGTTTCTCTTACTGAGCTGGGGTGTCTTCCTCTGAGCTATAAGTCTACAAATTTGGACTTGAAGGTCAACATGTTGTTCTATTAGTCCCATTAATGGGTCTAAATGGGTGTGTTCTGAAGAGGACATAATGGACTATGGATATTTTTAACTTTCAAAAGGGATGTGACTTTTAGAGAAATTTCTTTCCCACAGACGGCTCCAAACTGTGGTATAAAAACTTAGAACTTGTTTTTCTAACCACATAATCAGATGATAAAATAATGACTGGGGTGACGTGGCATATAAAGTTGCACTTTTGTGAGGATCAAACAGAGTAGAACAAGACATGGATATTGTGAGAATCTAGACCCGCGACCCGAGAAGAATAGGCCCGTACAAAGAATAATTCAAAATGAATTATCTTTCATACGTTTGAAACCATAGATTTAATTTGAAAATTTACTTTGCTAGGGTTCGGGAACTACGTCACGAATTGGGAAGGTGTTAGGCACCCAATTCGCCCTTTCGGTCTCTTAATGGATCATGTATTTAATTCCTGCTTTAGATATCTTGCAAGTAGTTCGAATGGTTTTCAGAATAGTCCTTTCCGGATAAATTTAGTTTAAAACAATATTTTGAAATCAGACTCGAGCTTTGCGAGCGCCTACGTATTCATTCGTAGAATGAAATCAGAGTCCCGTAGTTCCTTTCTTTGGAAACTGTTTTTTTATTTTTATTTGTTTTGAAAACATGTCAAAACGAGTTTTAGTTTTCTTGTAAAATTTAGAAAGGATTTATTTTGAAAGTAGTGAACTTCTTTGCAAGTTATCTAATTTTCTGTATTAAAAATGAATTCAAATGCAGTATTGAAATTCGGTATTGAAATTCAGAAAAGTTGTAGAAATACGTACCTGATGCGCTTGAAGAAGAAATGAGAGCCTTGCCCTGTTGCTTTGTTTGCTTCCTTCTCTCTCTAGAACTTTCTCTCTCTAGAAACTCTCTCTCAGAAATTCTCTCTCTAAAACTTTCTCTCTCAGAATGACTCTAAAAATGACTCTCTAATAATTTTGACAGAGTTCCTACTTACTAAAAACACTATTGAGTGTTGATGATCCCCAAAATGAGAGCCCAAAGGTCCTATTTATAGAGAAAAAATGCAGAAAATGGCTTGGGTAACCGCGCAGCTAGGAGCCAGCCGTACGGCTAGGGAGGGAGCGTGCGGCTCGGGCTTGCGGCTCGGAGCCAACCGTACGGTTGGGAGCCAACCGTGCGGCTAGGGAGGGAGCGTGCGGTTGGGGGGCGTGCGGCTGGCTATAAAAAAACTCAATTTTTCTAACGGGGCGCTACCCCGCGACCTGACCGGGCAGGTCGATCCCCGTCCTAGTAATCGAAGTGGCAACAAGGTTGTGGTTGATTCCTAACGCGCTCGAAAATCAAGGCTTTTCCTAATGGTCTCTTGTATGCATGATGACTCAAGACTTGATGTCGAATGCTTGTTTGTGTGAAAACCAAATTCATAAGAGAGTCGTGGATTGGGGTGTTCACAGATATATATATATATATAAGAGGTTCACCTTTTATGCGAATAAAATTTAATCCTCTTCTTGTGAATTGAACTCAGAACTCGAGGATGCCTTGTATTATTACAACAAACAAGTTCTGATAACAATTGAATTTGTCTCTTAGACTACTCTATCTTCTCAATACGAGTGTTGGAGCAGTTATATGCTATTCGAGGTCCTTATACCTTGGGTCTAGAAGCTCTTCAATGCGCCTTAGTCCTCTCTCTCTCTCTCATTAGTTTTACTTTCTTGCCTTGTGGCTCTACTAAAAACTTGGTTGTTGAGGGAAGTTAATGCTTCCTTATCTATATAATAAGGAAAGGTTTTTTTGACTAAAGAGGTTTTGAAATTCTACCTAATCAATGGTCTAGATTTAATTTGATAAATTTATTTTTTCTTACACACATTATAAACCATAGGATGTGGTTTATCTCCAAGAAACATTCTTCACCTTTGATTTGTTTATTTCTACTCACTTTACACCTTTAGATTAAAGTACTCCACCCACTAATATACTACATCCACACACAATCAAAACAAACCCAATTTCTCCCTCCTTTTTTCTTTAAACTTAAAAATATAATAACTTTTAATCAAAGTATAGATTTTTAATAAAAAATATATATTTGAAACCTATTCATGAATACCTATAAAATAAGATCCATTATTATTATAAAATTATGTATAAAAAAATATTTTTTTACCTATATAAGTTAACATTTTGGTGATTTTAAATTTATGTTACTTTCATATTATGATTTAAGTAGAAATTTCTTAAAAAAAGAATGATCACTTTCATAACAAATAAATTATTTTAGACTTTCGTTTTTTTTTTATATAATTTTTAAATTAAAAGTTTTTTTTTCTTTTGAGGTGTAATCAATATACCTTACAACAACACTTATCCATTATCTAACTTTACATTTTCATTTATCGTTAAATTAATTATGTCTTCGCCAGAGTATAATATAATTTTGATAATAATACCACCCATTATCTAACTTAGATTATGTTAATAGATAAAACCAGCACTAAATGTCAAATTTAATATATTTCTTAAAAGACAAACAATTCACAAACTATCGTTATTGTCTTCCTTTTTAAAAAAAAATGGTATTCTCTAAAATAATAAAAAAAAAGTATTATTTTTTAAAAAAATGTTATTTTGTTATATTATTAACGTTTTATACTTTTTATTGAAGAAATTAAAGATATTTTTATTGCAAAAAATATGGTATTTTGATTTAATTTGGACCAAATAGGAACGGTCATATATCTATATTTCCTATAAACTATATCGTCCGTCCAATACTTTTAAATGAAAATATTGGTTATTTAAACTTTTTCATAATTTTGTTTGTAAATAATTTATTAAGTTAACTTTGCTTTTATTCTATATATATATAAAAAAAACTCAAGTTATCTTTAGTAGACAAAAAATAAATTAGCTTTGAAAGTTAAATCTAAAAAGTTTTACAACCAATTTTTATGATACAACTTGGTTTAGTAAATTTGTCAGGTGCACTTTAAATTTGATGAAAATATCGATGATTTTAGGAGTCAATTATATGGTGTACATAGTTTTAAAGATGGGGAATATAATTATCAATCTCTCTCCCTAATGGTGGCAAGGTTTGGGTGTCATCTTTTGTGTAACAAATATTTATTTTTTTTATTCATATTTCGGTACATAGTGGTTACATGAATTAAGCCGTAGTGCCATCGGCACGAGCATACCCTAGTATATGTATAAGAGAAGAAGACATCTAGCAGGTATAAATTAGTTTGCTCTTAGCCAATGGATCATTGTAGCATACTTGATTCCTGACATTGCTTTTCCTCTTAATGTGGGGCACTAAATGTAGTTGGTATGTATTTAATGAAGTTAAGGAAATTCTGCACCTTTTGAAGAGTTAGTAACAGTTGCCCATGCCCCTTTCAACTACTTTGACAGAGTGGTTAAACAGGGCTTACGGGCTTACTTAAGCTCGATGATGGAGCTCAAATGGCCGAGCTTTGAAAGTCCGTGGGCTTGAATATAGATCAAACTTCGCTCTAAGATCCTCACAGTCTCGATGTCCACGTGGCCTTAGGCCCCTTTGCTACAATATTTCAAGTTAGAAGGGATCGCCACTTGTCCTCTTGTGATTGGTCTAGACGTGAAGTAACTAATTCACCCTATCAACATTATCAATCTAAAATTTTAAACCACCTTAAAACCATTCACATAGTCAAACCCAAATACGAAACGTTATCTTTTTTTTCTTTAAGAGTAAGCTCTAGATGTTCGAACCAACTTTCGCTCACATCAACTAATTCCCACTAAAATGTATGGCTCTTGCTTGTCAAGTATTATTTTAACAGTCCAGAGAATTGATTCCGAGACCATCAAGTCGACCCCAAAAGTTGTCCATTAGTAGCTTTGTACCATTAAGCTAAGAGCTTGATTACACCTTAAGTAATGATCAACTACAATTGACATAGACGTATGTGTGTTAAAGAGTGCCTCTTACGTGTCACATGAAACCTCGTGATCTTGTCCTGTAATGGTGAAAAAGAAGAAGCCACAAACGTCAAATTTGGGGGAGTAAAAATGGTGACAGAACTCATATTTCCACAATCATGAACAATCCCGTCAAGAATAGAGTGCAACCCAGATGCAAATGAAACAAACCTATTTGAGATTAGTAGTTGAACCGTTCATTGCCGTACAATCACATTCTTTGGTCTACTAATCTTTGAAGTTTCCCTCTGAATCCTTTTCCCCATTCATTCTCTTTTAAGTATCAAAGAGTGTTAGATGAAAAAGTTCTTTACCGGATAAAAATATATTATTGCCGGAGAAAAGAGATCTAAGTAATAGTTGCGGGTTTCGGGGTTGTAGGGGATCAGAGGGTTTAAGTGACTTAGCATTTTGTTTTTCTTTCTTTGGAATTAATGAGTGTTATATTAGGTATATTGTGGGGGTTAGCTAAGTCAACAATACAAAAAATTAATTTGATAAAAAGTCGGTTAATTTAGTTAAAAAACGGAATTAAATAAAATTTCCATAATTGTTGGGATTGGGAAAAATCAGAGAATGATATTGAGAAGAAAAACAGGTTTATTTCTCTCCAGAAAATAAACAACAAGAATTACAACAAGAATTCTTTACAAAAAAAACTGCTCACAAAACTCTCTCTTGGAGTCTCTCTATCTCTCTCTAAATATATGAACTCTTCTGATTTTTCTGATCCTCCTACTTGCTAACTAATAGAATGGGCAGGGGTATTTATAGCAAGCTTCCCCAATGCCATTCCTTCTCCACCATTGACAAAGTTGCCAACTCTGCCACCTTCTAGATGGAGCTTCTAGATGAAGCTGAACTTTTCTTTCAATTCTCCCCATCCAGTTGCATTTAGAAGCATATGTCATCTGCAATCCATCCCAATTATGTCTCTTCATAATTCTTGCTTCTCTCGAGGAACCGCTTTTGTTAACATATCTGCTGGATTGTCCTTTGTGTGGATCTTCACAAGTCTCAGTAGCTGTCTGTCCATAACTTCCCATATCCAATGATACCGAGTGTCGATGTGCTTTGTACGGGAATGATACATTGGGTTCTTGCTAAAGTCCAGAGCACTCTGACTGTCACAATGTATCTTGTATTCTTTCTGTTTGATTCCCAGTTCTTCTAGAAACCGCTTTAGCCACAACATTTCTTTACCGGCTTCAGTTATTGCAATGTACTCAGCTTCTGTTGTAGATAAAGCAATGCACTTCTGCAATCTTGACTGCCATGACACAACTCCCCCTGTATAAGTGTAAAGGAATCCCGATGTAGATTTTCTACCATCAAGATCTCCAGCCATATCTGAATCTGTATAGCTTTCTAAGACTGGGTCACCTCCCCCATAGCACAAACACATTTTTGATGTACCCTTGAGGTACCTGAGAATCCACTTGACTGCCTCCCAATGTTCTTTCCCGGGATTGGAAAGGAATCTGCTCACCACTCCTACTGCGTGGGCGATATCTGGCCTGGTACAGACCATAGCATACATCAAGCTTCTTACCGCTGAGGAATATGGTACTTTTGACATCTCCTCTATCTCTTTCTTGGATGAGGGGCATGATCTTCTACTCAGCTTGAAATGATTTCCCAATGGAATGCTAACTGGTTTGACTTTGTCCATGTTGAACCTTTCAATCACTCGTTCAACATACTTCTCCTGAGATAGCCATAACCTTCTATTCTTCCTATCTCGAATTATATGCATCCCCAATATATGTTGAGCTGGTCCCAAGTCTTTCATATCAAAGTACTTGGAGAGCTCCTTCTTCAGCTGGCTTATTTTCGTTGCATCCTATCCAACGATCAACATGTCGTCTACATATAGTAACAGTGTAACGAAAATTCCATCTCGAAATCTATGGATGTAAACACACTGATCTGCGTTGGTTCTCTTATAGCCTTGACTCCTCATGAATGAGTCAAACTTCTTGTACCACTGCCTGGGTGCTTGCTTGAGACCGTACAGACTCTTCTTCAGCTTGCAAACGAGGTTCTCTTTCCCTGAAACCTCAAAACCTTCTGGCTGGTTCATGTAGATTTCTTCATGTAAGTCACCATGAAGAAATGCTGTTTTTACATCCATCTGCTCAAGCTCCAAATCCATGTTGGCTACTAATCCAAGAATGATACGGATTGAAGCCATCTTCACAACAGGTGAAAATATCTCGTCAAAGTCAATTCCTTTCTTCTGAAGAAATCCTTTGACCACCAATCGGG
Organism: Lonicera japonica; assembly: GCA_021464415.1. Classification (NCBI taxonomy): domain Eukaryota; kingdom Viridiplantae; phylum Streptophyta; class Magnoliopsida; order Dipsacales; family Caprifoliaceae; genus Lonicera; species Lonicera japonica. The sequence goes on from CM038470.1 coordinate 46,174,600, forward strand.
CTTTGTGCTTCACCACCTTTTCGCTGCCATCCTTTTTGAGCTTGAACACCCATTTGTTCTTTAATGCCTTCTTTCCTTTTGGAAGCTCAACCAACTCGTATGTGTGATTTTTCTTCAAAGAATCCATCTCATCTTCCATTGCCTCCTTCTATTCACTGTTGTCTTGATGAGATATAGCTTCCTGAAAATTTTCTGGCTCCGCATCTTCCGTAAGCAGAATATACTCTGAATCTGGATATCTGGTTGACGGAATCCTTCCACGTTCAGATCTTCGAACCTGTGGACTTTGAATTTCAGGAGGAGTATCACCATCTAACTCTTGTGATGGTCTTGCAACTTCTGGTGGAGAAGATTGAGTCTCCCCCTGCTCAATGTCCTCTTCTTCCTCCTGTTCTTCTTCTGGTATTTCCTCTTGCACATCATCATCCTCTGTCACTGGTTGTGCAGGTGTTGGATTAGGAACAATATCCTGGGCAATGGACTTTGATTGAGTAGATACAGTGGGCTCTTAAATGTCTTTAATCGTCTGGTTTTCATGGAACACTACATCCCGGCTCCTAATAACCTTCTTCGCCTTTGGATCCCACAGCCTGTATCCGAATTCTTCATCTCCATAGCCAATGAAGATGCATGGAGTAGTCCTTGCATCGAGCTTCTGCCTGAGCTCCTTGGATACATGTACAAAGGCTAAACATCCAAAGACTTTCAAATGTGAATAAGAAGGATTCTTACCTGACCATACTTTCTCCGGGATCTCAAAATTCAACGGCACTGATGGGGATCTATTGATCAGGTAGCAAGCAGCACGAACAGCTTCTTTCCAGAATGGCTTTGGCAATTTAGCCATGCTCATCATACTTCGGACCTTATCTATGATAGTCCTATTCATCCTTTCGGCTATGCCATTGTGTTGTGGGGTGCGAGGAACCGTTTTCTGATGTCGAATGCCATGTCTCCTGCAATAGGCTTTGAACTTTCTGGATCTGTACTCACCTCCATTATCTGAGCGAAGGCATTTTAGCTTATTTCTAGCTTCATGCTCTACCATGGCATGAAACTCTTTGAAGTAATCCAGAACCTAGTCCTTCGATTTTAAGAAATAAACCCACACCTTTCGTGAAGCATCATCAATAAAGGTTAGAAAATACCTGTTGCCACCATGTGATTCCGCCTCCAAGGGACCACAAACATCAGAGTGTACCAGACTCAACATCTCTGATTTCCTCACTGATAATGAACGGAATGAGACTCGGTGTTGCTTACCGAACAAGCAGTGGCTGCAAGGATCTGGTGTAGCATCCTTTGCAATTGTGATTAGCTCCTGTTTTGTCAAGGTAGACAAACCCTTCTCACTCATATGTCCGAGTCTCTGGTGCCATAGATTTTGGGACTTTTCACGCTTTACAACATTCAGACTGCTTTCACATATTTTCATATGTGTTTTGTATAGAGTACCACATGTGTGTCCTTGGGCGACAACTAAGGAACCTCTTGACATCTTCCACGTGCCATTGCTGAACATATTTACATAACCTTGTTTGTTAAACGCCGACCCTGAAAGTAGATTGAGTCGGAGGTCTGGAACATGCCGCACATCCTTCAATGTGATTGAACATCCGACATTCGTTTTTACTTGAATGTCACCAATCCCTTTGATCTCAGCAGAACTCTTATTCCCCATTTTCACCGTACCAAAGTCTCCAGCTTTGTACGTGGTGAAAAAGTCTTTGAGCGGAGTGACGTGATAGGATGCCGCAGTATCAACAATCCACTCGACATCTTGGCTTCCTGTATGAAGACATGTCTCCTCCTCACTTGAGCATAAGACCATTTCTCATGTGACAGTAACTAGTGTATCTCCGTTTCTGTCCTTCGATTGCTTGCTATTCTGTCTCTGCTCTCGTAATAACTTCTTGCAATTCTTCTTCATATGGCCTTCTAGGCCACAGTGATAACAACTATATGTGGCCCTTTTACCTTCTACTGATTTGCCTCTGCTCTTGCTCCGGCCTCTCCATCTGCCTTGATTTCTTCCTTGTGATCTCCCTCGGTGTTCAGTGACTAAAGCTTCTGTCTGATCTGAGCTTGCATCACTCCTCCTCGCCTCTTCGTTGAACAAGGCTTCTTGTACCATTGCCATGGTCAGTATACCATTCGGAGCTGAATTTCCGAGGGTGATTACAAGTGTTTCCCAGCTGTCGAGTAGTGAACTGAGAAGTAGGAGAGCCTGCACTTCATCTCTAAGGTTGAAGTCAACTGATGTTAATTAGTTTACCAAGCTTTGAAATTCACTCGCATGCTCGGCAACTGACTTCCCACTTCGTAACTTCAGATTTACTAATCGTCTCATTAGTAAAGCTTTATTCTGAGCTGTCTTGGGCTGATACATATCCTTCAACTTCTTCCAGAGTGTGTATGCATCAGTTTCCTCAGAAACATGATGGAAGACACTGTGATCGATCCATTGACGAATTGAACCAATCGTCTTTCGATTCATTTTCTTCCATTCATTTTCTTTTGCGGGCTCAGGATTCTTACCTTCAAACTCGATTGGATCGTACAAAATTTTACAACTAAGGAGATCTTCCATCCGAGGTCTCCAAAGTGTATAGTTTGTAGCTGTGAGTTTGAGCATAGCTCTAGATGACGAGTCTTCTGCCGCCATTCTGATTTAATTCGTACTTTGTCAAATTTAGAAGCAAAATTTGACAAAACGGAGTGCACCGTTGCATCCGGAACGATCGAAAATGGTAGGATAAACCTCTCCGGGATCAAAAATGATTACGTGTCAAGGAGTGACACGTGGCAGACTTCAAGGGTTGTTTGCTGCTGTGGCGATGACGTGGCAGCCAAGTGGCAGTGATGTAGCAGACAGGTGGCGATGATGTGGCCGACACTTGGCAGCTGACTAGGTGCTGACGTGGAATGACACGTGGTCAGTGACTCAACAAGGTCGCTGACGTGTCGCTGATGGGGCGCTGACTGGGAGTGATGTGGCGCTAACTGGGTTGTCTTCAACCTCCAGACACGCTGGTTTTTTCAGCAACTATTCCGGCAACTTTGACCAGACTTTGACCGCCGATTTGAGGACCTTCTCGTGCTCGAAAAATTCTGAAAAAATTATTTTCGGGATCCTCGAAACAAGACCTTTCCAGTAGTGTGCCCAGAAATCGATTCGAAGACAAAAAAATTTTAACCCGAAACAGAAAAATCCGGAAAAAATTCCTCTGTGCACTAACTCAGCCTCTGATACCACTTGTTGGGATTGGAAAAAATCAAAGAATGATATTGAGATGAAAAACAGGTTTATTTCTCTCCAGAAAATAAACAACAAGAATTACAACAAGAATTCTTTACAAAAAAAACTTCTCACAAAACTCTCTCTTGGAGTCTCTCTATCTCTCTCTAAATATATGAACTCTTCTGATTTTTCTGATCCTCCTACTTGCTAACTAATGGAATGGGCAGGGGTATTTATAGCAAGCTTCCCCAATGCCATTCCTTCTCCACCATTGACAAAGTTGCCAACTCTGCCAATATTTCAACCAAGCTAGTAGAAAAACTAGCCACCTTCTAGATGAAGCTGGACTTTTCTTTCAATAATAACATGACTAATATTATCAAATAGAACCATATATTAAACATTTAGATTCAAATACAATCAATAATATATTTAAGACTCCGTTCAATACATGGATGTTCAATAATCATGGGCTAAAAAACAAATCGATTAGACTAAAATTTGTCACATATCATTGTACGGCATATAGCATATGCAAAATAAATATGATATTACCATGTAATTTTGTTCATCTACATAAAAAATTGTTACAGAATTATAGAATCATTTCTACTAGTATCTAAATAAGAAACTAAAAGAGTATTTATCACCATACAGATTGCATCATAAAAAGCACTACCGAGGATATAACTCAGAAAAAGAAGCATCATTCACTGAAACTTCTGTGGATGCATTATATTCCCCATACAGTGGCTTATGCATGAAAAATGCTGGCTCTGAAGGTACGGGCAGACTGAGAGAAAAACTACTAAGCATCAAAACAATTGAAGCCATAGTTGGCCTGTCAGTTGGATTTTCTTGGACACATAGCAGTCCAATGTGTATGCATCTCATTATGTCACGAATTGGGCTCGAATTAGATATCAATATTGGGTCTATCAAATTTGTACCTCCTCGTTCTTTCAAATTTTTCCAAGCCTGAAAAGAAAAATCAATTTAGAAAGTTTCGATGACAATGATAAATATCAGCATTTTTGGTGGACAAACCATCGCGCATATATATATGTATATATGAATTAGTACTTACATAGCTTAGAAGGTCTTCTACGTTTTCTCCATTTCGAAAACAATTGTTCCTCTGACTGCTTACCATTTCCAAAACCAACACTCCGAAGCTAAATACATCTGATTTGACCGAGAACTGCCCATGCATAGCAATTATCAATTGTTGATTATTGACTTCATTTTAACAAAATAAGGAACAAATTCTCCAATTACTTAGCATATTCAACTTTCAGTTTCAAAGCATTTGAGCCTTCCATTATCGGTGAGTGTATAGTTTGATTATAGAATTGTAGAATATAATCATGGTAATATACTTCTTTTAGTTTATTCCAACAGGCTTATAATATACTTAATAGGTCCCCACAATCCTGCCTGTATCGCCTTGGGCTTCATTACTTTCCAACAACCTTGCGAAGCCAAAATCTGCAATTTTAGGATTCATCTCTCCATCTAACAAAACATTATTAACTTTCATATCACGGTGAATAATTCGAAATTGAGAATCCTCATGAAGATACAAAAGTCCCCGAGCAACACCTCCTATGATTTTGTAGCGTCTATCCCAGTCCGTATTTGCCCTCTTGGCCGGATTTGCAAACACGTCCAATAATTTAACGAATCAGTCAAATCTTGATCTAAAGAAAGTTACATTTTGTGAATTATGTTTTGAGCTAATTAACATACCAAATATGTGGTGATCAAGACTTGCATTAGGCACAAACTCGTAGATGAGAAGCCTTTCTACCCCTTCAAGGCAGAAACCAAGAAACCTAACCAAACTTCTATGTAAGGCCCACGTATTTTTGTTATTTCATAAAAAAATATTTTTCTTGTGAAGCAATTCCACAGAATCAAATTACTTTTTGTAAACCAATCAAACGCTTGAATTCAATTTCAATTTAAATTGTTTATGGCAAAAAAAATGTAGTACTAATAATCCAAGTTGCTAACTAACCACAATCTCTGCTAAAGGGTGAAGAGAACAAACCAAAAAGAAAGGAATCCAAGCCTTTGTTAGGCATGTATTCATAAATCAGCAAGTTTTCGCCCAGTTCAATGCTGCAACCGAGCAGTCTAACGAGATTTCGGTGTTGTAATTTTGCAATTAATGTTATCTCATTCTTAAATTCCATGAAACCCTGTACAGAGCTGTTGGAAAGCCTTTTCACAGCTATTTCTTCTCCCCAAGGTAAGGTTCCCTGCAAAATTGAAATCAAATCATTCCTTGCACATTAGTGTGTGTTTGATTTCTATTCTTTTCCAAGGAAAATGCACCAAATATTATAGTTTCCGTCTTTGGTCGTGTTTTATAGCATAATTCCCCATGGAATTCAATTTCCATTGTACAACTTGTTTGATCCTAATTTTTCCATTTCCATGTAATTCAAGAAGCACCACCCTCTAACTAGTTCCCATGTAAAAGAATTAATTTGTTTTTCCATGCAAGCCAATCAAACACACTTTAATATTTAGTTGTATGATATACATGAAAAATCAACTTGTATACAAAACCAAATCCACCTTGTCCAATCTTGCTCCTGTCTGCAAATTTGTCAGTGGCAATGCTTATGTCATTGAAACTGAATAAGAATGGTCCATCTTGTCCTGAAAAGCGTTTCGAAAGTTCTTGACTTCTACTCACATCAGATATCAGTGGCTTCTTCTTCTGCCTCCATGAATTTGAGAATCCTGTTTGTGAAAAATTGAAATAGAGGAGGAAGGGGCAAGTTATGCTGGCTCATTTGAAGGCAAAGAATGGGTGAAGTTCAGTAAAATGGTAGACCATGTTTGTATTATATAAGTTACCTTTTCTTTTAATATAGTGTGCAAATGTGAAAAAGATGAATGGCTTGGCTTACATGTGCTCATCTGAGGTTTGCCCCCCAAAACTTCTTGCATTGCTTTATGAATGCTGTTATTTTGGTTGTTTTTGTACGAGAATTCCCGCTGCTTTGATCAGCCAGCCTTGTATACTTATGTCGACCATTACCAGAGTAGACAACGTCCTGTTGCTTTGAGGAATAATCCACAATTTATTGATTGCCATCATGATGCTTGCCACCACCTGAATGGATAACCTCAGGTTGTTTTGAGGATTAATCCACAATCTCTTGATTGCCAAAATCCCTACCCATACTCAACAGATCACGATTGAACATTGAAGAGTCTGTTCTCTCTTGCAACGCTTGTAACACCCCGTGTTCATGTTAGTGTTAAGTATGTTATATTAGGTTTCTTTACACTCATGTGAGTGATCGTTTAGTGGTTCGCGTGGTCCGAATCGATTTTGGTTTGTAAATCATGAGTTTTGATCCTATGCGATTTTCTTGTTTTTAGCCAACTTTGGATTCTTGTAACTTTCTCTTTTTTTATCCGATTTAACTGTCGTTTATTCCTACTTCTAGATTTCATACCATTCTAAAACTTTCGTGTTTTGGCCAAATTCCAATTCACACTCATCGTGGGTCAAAACAGGGCCCGAAGTAGGTCAATCGCTAAATTCTGGTCATTCGGTAGCGCTTTGGCAGAGCGTTGTCTTCGGTGAATTTATGGGAAAACTCTATCCATAATTTGGAAAAACTTCCTTTAGAAAGTTGTAAAGCTTTAAAATACCTTTCCGTGGACATAATTAACGCCTCAATCGGAATTTCGAGTTAAAAGTTATGGCCGAAACAAAAACAGTGCATCAGAGCACCAAAATTACACGCGGACCGGTATGGGGAGTCCAGACTGATGCGCGGACCGGTACGGGCTTTTTGAATACCGGTCTAGCAGCGGGCCAATGTCGGTTTTCGTCATTTTTAAACATTCTTTTGACCCCTTTTTGCCACAACTTCAACCCAAACACTCCTAGACATCCCTAGACAGTTCTAGAGAGTTCTAGAGAGCTCCAGGGAGAGAAGGAGATTTCTACACATCTAACCTCTTAATCCAAGGATTAAAGCTTTAAACCATCCAAATCTTCCTATCCTTCACTATTCATCATCTCCTACCTTGTTGTTCACCATAGGAGCTCTAGCTTGAGCATTGGATACGGGAACGAGGGTTCATACATCATTGATTCGAGGATCTTGCCACGCTAGGAGCGTGGTGACGCGAGATATTTAAGATTTCACCAAATGGAGCTTCGAATATGGATTGATGTCTATGGTTAAGGTATGGGAAGTCTTTTGTATGCATTCCGTAAGCTCTAGAGCTATTCTTTAATATTCGTATCTTTGTGTTCATCTTGTATTGCTTATTCATTGGCTCTGTGACGTATTTGTTGATATTAATTGGTATATGTGATGTGTTTGGCTGAATTGCTTTGGTGATTGATTGGTACATGTTTAAGTACACCTACAGGGGATTTGCCAACAGTCCAACAGCCCGGTTTGCAACGTCCGCGGAGAGGGCGTGGGTGAGGTGAAGATGAATTGGTATGGTGGTACTTGGCATGTAGCCATGAGAGAGCCGGGTATGAGGCCTTGTGTGGTGATGGGCTTATGTATGTGTATTTGTTATTGTTCTATTGATTCACAAATTCATGTTTATCCTCTGTATACGGTTTACTTCCCTATACATGTTTTTAATCTACAGGTGCTCGCGGTAAGGACGCGGGATGGGACGGTAAGAGCTCGTGGGAGGACTTTAGAGATAGTTATAGTTTGATAGAGAATCTTCCGTTGTATTTTGGAAATCTAATGTAAATTGTTACGATTTGTATTATATTTATTCATTTCTTATCGCCCCCAAGGGCGGGGCATTACAACAGCAGTGCACAGTCAAGTGAGGCCACTACTTCAGCCATTGTAGGCCGCTTCTTGGAACAATAATGCAAACAATGATTGGAAATTTTGACAAATGACGCCAAAGAATTTTTGCAATATTTGGCAACTCAAACGGGGATCAACGATTTTATTTATATCTTTTTCTTTGATGCAATGTTGGGCCGAGAAAATGAGACTCCATTGCTCCTCAGGCCATGTTAAATCCACCGCTTGTCTTCCGGAAAGAACTTCAAACAATACTTCTCCAAAGGAGTAAACATCGGATTTCTTTGTTAGTATATGAGTCAACAAATACTCCGGATCCACGTACCCTCTTGTTCCCTTAATTTTGGTACTTACATAGCTGCTTGACTGATTTTATGAGTCAACAAATACTCCGGATAATATTTCAAGAAGTGGAAAATGACGGAGTGATTTTTTCTATGCCAATTGGGTGTGGCTAATTGTTTTATTGCCAAGATTTGCTTCTTCAAGTTGTTGGGCTTCATGAAGCTGCCGTAACTTGTAAACTATGATGTTCAATAGGGTGATTATAATTATAACAGTAGTTGCAATTATGCTTACACGGCCGAAAGGGGATACAAAATTTGGAAGGTTTACAGCAGATTAACAGGGTCGGAGTTACCTCCAATGAAAAGATTGAGGAAGAAGAAGGAGAGAATCTGTAATTGAGGATGGAACAACATGCTTCTTAATTAATGTTCTAATAGAGAATAAAACTAAACTATTAATTCTTCTAACTCAGCCAGGGATCAAAATTAAAAGGGTAGGGTTTGAATTTGAAGAGCACAAACAAACAAGCAGAAGTTGAGTATTGAGGCAACATTGAAGCGATTGCAAAATCATAAAGCCATATAGACCAGACTTTTACTGGCTTTCACAATTCTAAGAACAAGCTCGGAATTTGGGTGAGAAATACTTATGAGTTGTTTCCCACTTCTTTTTTCCCCTTTTAATTGGGTGGGATTGTTGTTGGTCGGTTCCTTCGTATCAATTAATTAGTTTGGGCCCATTTGGTGGACCCTATAAATTGTAAATTCATTTATTTAAAATTAATTAATTCACAATTATACCAACTTTTACCATTTGGTTTGTAAAAATCGTTTAAAATTAAACAGTTTATGTTAAACAATAAAAACATGAATCGTATGATTTCTCACCCAACTTAAAATTACTTTATTTTAAAGAGCGGTGCTTATATACCTTTCATATCACTTGATAATACTCTCATTTTATTACGATAACTTTTGATTTCGTTGCACTCTTACTTTTTTACTCTTTAATTAACCAATGCTTATATAACAACTAATATATACTATTAAACTATTAATAAAGCATCAGCCCATGTTTTGGTGTGCCACTAAAATGATAAAACAACCCTCTCCTGCCACTTATAAGGTTATTCAATAAATTTACACCAATTCATTTTCCCACATCCACTACCGTCTAACTACCTACAGTCCTACACATGAATTTACTTTTTCGGACTTTTTGTAATAAAAAGTGTGTACAAGATTTTAACTATTTTGTCAACAAAAAGTTTACTACAACCTATTTACAAGATTTTATTTTTTTTTGCTAAAAGTTGTATACAATTTTTTTTAATAAAAGGTGTGTACAAAGAATTTGTTTTACAACAAAATCAAATTTGACACATATGAATTTCATTTAGATTAAAAAAAATACACACCCTATGTATACAATTTCCTCTTTTCTTCAAGAAATAAATTATTATACATGCATAGCTATGTATATTTTACATTAATTTGTACGAATTTCACAATGGATACGGCAAAAAAATTTAAAAAAATTAAAACCTATGTACATAGCTTTGAAATAGACATATGAAGTTCACTTATAAAAAAAATTAATACACGCCCTGTGTATATGAATTTCATTTTCTCAATCTTAAAAAAATTAAATATACCTTTTTTACATTGACCAATGAATTTGACAATCAAACTATAAAAAAAATAAAATTACACATGTGCAAGCAGCTCTTAAATTAACATATAAATTTCACTTTTTCTTTATAATAAAAAAAGCTACAGCCATCATATGAATTTCATGATCAACAATATCAATGAGGTTCATAAATTATCAATAGAAGAAAAAGAAGTAAAAGGTTCCCTTAAAAAAACCAAAAACAAAAATTAAAAAAAAAAAAACCAAAACAAACCTAATTTAACCAACTATCCCACTACGTAGTCCCCTCACCCTCACTCATCCCCCCCCCCCCCTCTCTCTCTCCCCCTCCCTCCTACCACTAAATACTCTTTAGGGTGTGATAGGCTTTTTTTTCCATGAAAAATATCCATTTTTCACTTGATTTAGTAACTTAAGGTGTTTGATTGGCTTTTTTTTCTAGAAAAAATATTTTCTAGGAAAAATATTTTCCCACTTTTGCTCACATTAATTCGGGCAATTGCACATTTTCCGAGACAAAATTTCACCCGTATTTTATATTAAAAATATTATAACTTAAAATACAAAATTTAAAATTTAATAAAAATTTAATATTTAAAATATACTAATCAAGATCAATTAAACAAGATCCATCATGACTATAGAATTATGTAAAAAAAAATATCAATAATTTTTTCTACATTAAAAATGCCGCAATAAAACCAATATTTTTCGAGTAGAAAATTAAGGTAATCAAACACATTTAATTGAATTTTCCATGCAAGTCAATTCTAGGCAATTCAATTGCCTAGAACATATTTCTTTCTATGCAAATTCCATGCTTGCAATAAAACGCACCCTTATACATTCACTTTAATTTCTATTGGCTACATTTAAAAAAAAAATGCGGTTTACTTTATGTTGGTTTTACACAAAGTATGATTTCACTTCTCTAAAGAACAAAATAGTAATTAATACATACCACTGTACGTGAATTTCATTTTTTTCTTCCAAAAATAAAAAATACAAATCAATACACATGTCTACGAATCTTAAATTTGACCTACTAAATTCACAATCAATACTGCAAAAAAAATACAAAATAAAAATAAAATAGAAAAACATTAGACATATGTACTTATGATTTAAATTGACATATGAATTTGCTTTTTCAGATTGTTTTTTAATAAAAGGTTGTATTAATTCTTTCTTCAAGAAAAAAATTAATACAACCTGTCTACAAGATCAATATTTTTTTATAAAAGGTTTATGCAATTTTTTTTTTAATAAAAGGTGTGTACAAATAATTTGTTCTTCAACAAAATTAAATCTGACGCATGAATTTCATTTATATAAAAAAAAAAAATACACACCATGTGTATATAATTTCCTCTTTTCTTCAAGAAATAAAATTGTTATACATGTCTACGTATCTTTTACATTAATTTGTATTAATTTCTAAACGGATACTAAAAAAAATTGAAACTGTGTATGTAGCTTTGAAATTGACATATGAAGTTCACTTATAAAAAAAGAAAAAAATACACAACCAGTGTATATGAATTTCATTTTCTCGATCTACAAAAAATTATTATACCTTTTCCACGCATCTTTTACATTGACCCATGAATTTGACAATCATTATTGAAAAAAAAACAAAAATAAAAAAAAAAATAAAAATAAAAAAAAATAAACCTACATATTTGCAAGTACCTCTTAAATTGACATATAAATTTCACTTTTTCTTTAATAAAGAAAAGGTGCACCCATCTTATGAATTTCACGATCAACAATGTCAATAAGGTTTACAAATTATCAATAGAAGAAAAAGAAACATAAAGTTTTCTTTAAAAAAAGAAAAGAAAAAGAACCACCAACTAAACCCCCCTGCCACTACTCTCTCTCTCTCTCCCTGCCACTAACTACTTTAATCCATTCACCTTAATCTTACAGGAAAAAAAAAATTAACACACTCTTTGTATATACCAATGGCCACATTTAAAGAACAAATGATGTTTACTTTATGGTAGTATTACACAGAATATGATTTATGGAATTGTCTCTATTTTACATATTCATACGTCAATGACAATGACACATGAAAATATATTTTTTCATAACTCTTGGGTTTTACTTTATAATTTCTTATTTGTCAATGTTTATACAGCCACCTAGTCAATCAATTATTCTTCCCTGCTGGCCCATTGCTCTTAAACTTAATGGTAGAGATGTAGGAAGATTGATACTGAAAGAACTACGGACATAAAAAATTGAAAGGTATATAGTACATGCATTTATAATAAATCACTTGATTTCGTATTAACACATTATCTCTAAATATTTTCGGCAATGCTATATGTGGTGGTCAACCAATGGCAGTGGTTATTTAATTTTTCACTTTTTATTTAATTCATAAGTTTGTTCTTTCTTTTATTTTTAATTATCCTCTTAATCAATCAGTTTACTGAACCTTCCATATTGTAGTTTTATCAACATTACAAATCATATGAAGTGAATGACTATACAAGGATGTGTCTAAACTCTACAAGGTGAAATATACTATTCATTCGTAGAATGACACTATATAATACTCGATTAATTAAAATTTCTACACAATGTATTTATTTTTTATTTTGTTTCAGGTTTGCTACGTATGTCGTAAAAAAATTATAAGGAGGACCGCTTTTACTAACATTCTTTCCACAAATTGTTATTTTAATAAATCTTTCATATGTTCTATTGTACTTTATGGTTCTTTTTCTTAATTTATTGATACACTCCATTTTGTAAGAAGTTTTTTTTGTTTCTCCTATAACCGTTATGTTCATTACATAATTTAGTTTGATATTAGTTACTTATTTCCTTAGCTCCATTGAATGGCTTACCACGAAACATCACTAACGAAATACAAAATTTTTGCTATACACACGTAGGGTGTTCCGGGAAGCTAGTAGTAATTAGCCAATACAAGGACAAGAACACCACAATATACCAATATTCGTCTTCTACTCAAATCTCCCCCCCCCCCCCCCCAAATAAAATAAAATAAAATAAAATAAAATTATGTACCAATATTTGTACAAGCATAAGAATAGACAATTAGAAATATTTGTACAAGAACAATAACAACAACAAATTCAAGAATAAGAATAGAAAAATAGAAGAAGAAGGTTCAACGGATCCAACGCCACACCTACATAAAGGGTGCGTTTGGTACGCCGGATAAGGTGGTAGTGTTGAGAATGGTTGGCTCAAACCATTGATCCCACATGGAGAAATTGTAGAGCTCAACATGGGTATATAAGTGGGGGAGAGTCTGCACATAGTAACGAGGCCTTTTAAGATAAAACCCCACACCTGTGGCCCAAAGGTGTTTAAGTTGGAGACAATATCATTACTATGTGCGCGGACCGGCGGGCCCGGCTGGTGACCCGGGCCCGACCCGAGTGCCGGCGGGCACAACAATTGGTATCAGAGGCGATGGTGGATTCACGGTCTTGTGAAGCGGTATCGGTGGCTAGATTCGGTGGAGTTGGAAGAACTCGATTGAGCCTAAGGTAATAAGTCGCTACAAAAAGCGTCCTTGTAGCTGGACTTGGTGGAGCCTATGGTGGAGTTAGATTCAAAGAAGCCGGGGGTGGAGTCGCTACGGACTACGTACACCCAGGGTGCTGCTGTCAAGGTTTTTGTGCAAGGTTCCTCGAGTAAGGTGAAAGGGTGTACTCTCGAGATGTGCATTGACCAATGGTGGACGATCTTGCGGATGGACATTGTTGAGTGGTGATCTACATGGACAGTTCAAAGGTGGATTCATGGTGGACTATGGTATAGGTCTAGGTGGAGCCGGACCGGTGTTAGTCCAAAATGGAGCCAAGGTGGACTAGTTTGATCCAAGGTGGAGATTGTTGAGAATGATTGGCTCAAACCATTGATCCCACATGGAGAAATTGTAGAACTCAACATGGGTATATAAGTGGGGGAGAGACTCCACATAGTAACGAAGCCTTTTAAGTTAAAAACCCCACACCTGTGGCCCAAAGGTGTTTAAGTTGGGGACAGTATCGTTACTATGTGCGCGGACCGGCGGGCCCGACTGGTGCCGCGGGCCCGACCCAAGTCCCGGCGAGCACAACAGGTAGGATAGGATATGATAAAGGCTGGATAGGATAAGAGTCGGAAATAGTCAGATATGAATTATTTGGGATATGATAGGAAAAGAATCAGTCGGATAAGGATTAAATGGGATTGGATATGATAAGGACTAATCGGATAAAGATTTAATAAATTTTACATTTGATGGAGTTTCGGATTACATGTCCAGATATTATATAATACAACTTTCTTTTCTTTTAAAAATATGTGCAATTTTAATTGTTGTCCACAATTTTTTTTTAACTAATGTGATTCTTCTATTTATAAATAAGTTTCATAAAAAACTCTTTCTGGGGAAAAGTTCTATATCACATACAGTATTTACGAATTAGGCATTAAGTACAATTACAAATTCTAATGTTAACCTTTTTTCTAAAATTAAAGTTTTTTATGAATACCTTCATTAATAAAAAAAATACCATATTATAAAAGAAATGATTTTTATTAGTTGAGTTACTGTGATTTTGGGTGGTTGAAAATTTTCATTAATAAATTTGATTATCTAAAAGGTGTAAAGAAAAAGATTAATTAAAAATTAATTTTTATATTCATTTTATTATCCGATTCTAAAGGGATAAAATGATAATTAATCCCGAGTGCAATCCAGTCCCATGTTGGGCAAAACGCGGGATAGGATTAAAATATCCTATCCACCCTTGCGCCAAACACATGATAAGATTTATTTATCCTACCCTTTTCGACAACAAACACCGGATATGCTTAATTAATCCTATCCTGCCTCTAATCCCACGCGACAAACACACCCAAAGAGAGATTTTATTACATATAAAATCCAGGCAAATTGACCTTTACTTGAAACATGGACATATAAACAACTCTCCAAAAATCTAAAAAGGTTCAACATTAACAAACTGAAAATCAAAAATATTATTAACATCTTAACAAAAGAAAAAGCAATAAATGAAAAAAAAAATCAAACCCATTTTGAGGATGAATGTTCACTTGCTTTATATACACTTAGTATATAGGCACATTGTAACCACATGGGTTCTCCACTAAAATAGCTAGCCCAAATTGTAAATTAGGGTCATTGTTCCGACATATATAACAAAGATCTTCCCATTACACTAACAATGTGAGATATTTTGGGTTGTTACAATCTCTTCCAGTTAAATCCTTGGCGTCCTCGTCAAGTCGGGGTCACACACAAATTAATAATCTCAGCTATGTCTAGGTTATACACAAATAATCTCAACTATAGCTAGCCGCATCCAGCGATAGCTGTAAGCCGCGCAAACCCAACCCACAATATCCACACGTTATGAGATATTGATCTTGGGCCCGCTCTGATACCATATGTAACCACCCGGGTTCTCCCAAAAAATGGCTTGCCCAAGTTGTAAATTAGGGTCATTGTTCCTATATATATACAAAGGATCTTCCCATTATATTATAGATGTGAGATATTTTGGATTGTTACACCTCTAACTCACTTGACATGAAGCAAATAGGACTGCAAATAAATGGTGCGCATTGAGCGAGTGTTCAAATTTGTTTGGTTAGTAATTGTGTTATTACCCGCTTGACATCAACCAATTCAGTTAACAGTTACTTGCTTAGCATCAAGCGAGTAACAATTAACACACTTATTTGATGTTGCCATAGCCGAGCTTTTCGTCGAACCTCCATCTTGATATTGAAATCTCCTATGGTGTTTTCTTCTTCTTTTATTAGATTTGGTGGTTCTCTTTCTAGGTCTGTGATTATCAATCCTAGATGTAGATGATTTTTCTTTAGATTTGGTGTTTGTGGTTTGGTGAAGAATGTTGTTTGTATAACAGAAGGAGGGGGATGAGGAGGACTATGTATCCTCTACGAAATAAAAGAAGCTCTTTGGAAAGTCAAGAAAAGAACATGTTATTTCGCCGTTAAAAAGTTTTCTAAGAATTTCGAGCCTGCTGGCGGAAACAAATAGAACTTTTGCGCATTTTCGTTAATCCATGAACATGATTTATATAGACTCATAGATCTTGATGGAAACTTAGTTTTAGAATAGTTTAATATTGCGTATAGACAGAACAAATTATTTTTATGTCAAACCCTAGTGCGAAATTGGATTTTACCTTCAAGATCTATCTGGTTTAATCTCGTCTCAGCACGAACAGGGGTTGGTGGAGACGAATCGAGAACACGGACTCGATAGAACATCAAGATCTTCTATCATATTCCTTTTGCCGTGGAATCCTATACTGAGTATGGGCTATGGTATCACCAAGATCTCCTTCTCTACTCTCTACGGCACAATCCCTAAATTTGTGAGAATTATTGTGTCGAGAGAAGAGGGAAGGCTGGCATATATATAAGGCTACGATAGGAACCCTAAGGAGAAATAAATGTTTGTGCTTACTATGGAAAACAGGAATCCTAATTTGATTAAGAATTGATTCCTTCCATAAATTATAATTCACACCACTAAAGAATTATAATTGCACTCCCGTCTTTATCTCAAAATTATATTTCGAGCTCTTTGTTATTAAATACTTATTATTCTCCATACGTTAAGATTTTAGATAATCGCCATTTAAAATTAAATTACTAACAATTATATTTAAATGACTTCTTAATCCTTGAGCGTACGACTTAACTTATTTGACATGTCGGATTAACATAATCTACCTGTAGGATTTTACGTGATCGAAACTTATAAGCTTCTTAAGGGGTTATCATCAATCCCTATACCTGGACGTGGATTCCACTAATAATTAATAATCATCATACATATAGTGTCACCATCCAATTCACGAAGATTATTGATCCATAAATGAATCTCACCCTTAATGAGTCAAAACAGCAAACACTACATATATATGTCTATTAATTATTTCAAGATTAAGAGTATAAGTAATCATAATTGTTACGAAATAGAAACGAAAGAGAGATTGAAGAAGGAGAATGAAAGAATTGTATTACTTTCTTGATGAAAGAATGTACAATAGAGGAAGGATATATATACTAGAGACTAAACCCTAATCTAGGATACAATTTCGG
Organism: Lonicera japonica; assembly: GCA_021464415.1. Taxonomy (NCBI): domain Eukaryota; kingdom Viridiplantae; phylum Streptophyta; class Magnoliopsida; order Dipsacales; family Caprifoliaceae; genus Lonicera; species Lonicera japonica. The sequence continues at coordinate 46,191,742 of CM038470.1, forward strand.
AAAGTATAATGGAACACAATCAATACAATTAATACAATATGGAAAGTAGAATATGAATAGGAAACGTAATAATAGTATATTCTAACAATAATAACCATGGGATTTTTAAATTGTTTTATATAGTCAATATAAAAACAATTAACCCAAACTGGTCATGTTCAATATACACAAAGTGTATTAGCACAATGAGTTAAAACTGAACCGTTTCCTGTAATCAAGATAAACTACTAAAACTTGTGCTACAATCCTATCGATGGTTGTCCAATTTCATCTAAGACCGTGAACCAATAAACTTATATTCCACAAGAACCGATGATATGATCATCTGTGTGTAAACTATACTCTACACACCAAATCATCTACTATATGGAATAAAAGATACACACATGCACAATATTTAGATAAATAATATCATGCAACCATTGCCCATAAAGATTCTCATTAAAATAGCAAAACCGAGTCTATATGTCATACCTAAACTAATAATAATAAAATCATGGATTTAATATATCACTCTAATAGATCTATGGAATAGACACATAGCTCCATGGATTTAAACATCTCGATCGGAAAAGAATCAAGAGAAAAGGAAAGAATCAGAAGAAGAAGATTTTTTGTATATTAATTATTGGTTAATTAAGTAATATTAAGACATAATTAATTATAATAATAAGTGGGAGTGGTAGAAGGATATATGAGAATAAAATCAAGTAAAACATAGGTTAGTGGGAGTGTTTGTAAGAGTGGGAGTAAAACCAAGAAGTTTTGGGGTGCAGATAGCACCACCCATTTTAAATTGGACAATTCTCCTGTGATTTCGCTTCGCGTCGATCCACCTCGTCAACCTCCTCACTCTCTTCTCCAACCTAGGTACATCTCTCTCTCTCTCTCTCTCTCCTCTTTTTTCTCTTCTCTCTATACGATTTTCTACTAGGATTTTGTGATTTGGAAAATGCTTGAGATTTAGGTAAAATTCTTTTACATATTCAAAACTTTGATTTAGATGTATTTAATGGAAACAATGTGAAAAAACAACATATATGCCATGTTCCTTTTTCTGTTGTTACGAATTGTTATATAAAGGTACAATAAAGTTTGGGGGCCAAGTTAAGAGAAAATCCTTTGCGAAGAAATCAATTCTTGGTGTTGGACAAAATAGGTATAATTTGATTTAGCCGAATATAAATTGGTCACAAAATAATTAATATAATAAAAATGTTAAATAAGTACAATATAATAAGAAAGATATTGGAAACTTATCGAATTTTTGTAATGAAGGCTAGTGTTGGATACTATGTCCTTAAGAAAGTTTTGCCCTTGCTAAGTTGCTTATGGACTCTTGGACGCTGTCTCCTAGGATACAATGATTGCTGTGTACTTAAAGTAGCACTACAATAAGTACACTCTAGCGAATCAGTGATTACTTCACTTTCATATTAGACTCGAAGAACAAAGTGAATGACTTGAGAAATGGAGAGAAATGGGATACCAATTTTCTGGTTACAATTAAATAAAGGATAAAAAGTTTATCTATGATTAGATGAGTCTTTTCAGAAAAAATGTATGTCTCTTTATAAGGGATATTTTAAAAATTGTAAATATATGTCTTCTCCAAAAAGACATGTCCATTGCCAAAGACATGCCCATTCAAATGGTAATATCCATTAAAATTAAATTAATTTTTACTCAAATTATTAATATTTGATTAATAATTCCAATAATCCCCCACACGAGTGAAAATGTCAAAGAGGAAAATAGATACAAAAAGACTAAACGAATTGATAAAAGCTTGAACTGACAAATTTATAAGAGTGCAATAGAAGATTATATGCACGGGGATAGATAGTCAAACAACTTCGAATCTTCCCTAGTGAAAGTGTGACGCCCCGAATTCCATTAAGAGAATTTATCCTCTGGAACCCGGTTAATCACGGTGCCGTACGCAACGGCGGGTTAACGAAACTTAGTTTCATGTGGAACACTTAAAAATTTACATTCTAGCAAAGACATGATACATTCTGTAAAATTTGTCCACAAAGCAAATGATTTAATATAAATAAATAACTAGCCTCCAACGAGGTCACAAGTACAAAATGTACAGTTTTCACAACATCTCTGTAAGTTCAAGCATAAGTACAGTACACATATAACATTTTATGGTGTTAAGGAGCGATGGTCCTTCTATCGTGAAGGACCCACATTTAGGTTATGGTTGTGAGGCAATCTATGAAGTCGCGTCCTCCCTTTTTTCTTTCCCAGAAGAACCTGTAGAATAATCTGTATGAAAAGTAATTGGATGAGTCAGAAGGACTCAGTAGGAATCATATAATAGATTTTGTGTGAAAACAATACTTAGAAATCCTTTTTATTAAATCATGAGAAATCCTTTTATATGATGATATGAAATAAATCCTTCATACATATATATATATATATATAATAGTTAAGGAAAAACCTTGTTTCCATTTTGTTAAAGTACCTTTAAAATCCACGGACAATGTATAATCGACATCAAGTAATCCTATGGCACAATTAACGTGCATTCATTACATAAACCTCGAACCGTAATCTCATAAATCTTGCCACTATCCAAGCGTACAACCAGGTCTGCATTTCGTGGCCTTTCAACCACGCGGCAGCAAGGCCTCCGTTATTTTTCCTGCACGGTTTTGGCTCTTTCACCCAGGGGCGCTCTGTCCCAACTTACGGCCTCAATCGTTAGAGACCAAACCTGGGACCGATTATGGACTAATGCTAACGTATATCTCAATAACACTGGCAGGCTCATATGAGAAACAATTTTGCCATGTAACTACTTTTCATTACTCAAATAGAACATCAATATGTAGCTGACGAGAGAAATATCGTATCAATCATTCCGTCTACTTTAATAACTCATAAACATGTGTTTCATAATATAAAAAGCACCATTTAAACCCTCAAGAGTAGACACTTAGCTTATAGTAAGGATATTCAATAATAAAGTGGGTTCCAAGTGGGTTTTTGTATAAATCGCGTTAATAGCCTTAATTCCTTGTTGAATCATGTGATTTAAACCATAAATAGGCAATTCAGTTCATATAAAGCATCAATTTCAACATATAATCGAAAACCCTCTTTTGACATGTTAGGTTAATATGTAATCAAGAGGTAAAATCATAATCGAGTAGTAATAAGGTAAAAAAAAAGTTTTAGAATTAGATTCCCACCTCTATAAAGCTTAATCCTAGAATTTGGAAGGCTGAATCGAGCCACGAGCCGTTGAATCGCAAAATTCCCAATTCTTTGGTTTGATCCCTAGCCATGAAGGAAAAGAGGATGAAGAAGATGAAGATGGAGGTTTGTTTATGGGTTGAAATATAGATGAAAACCTCTCCAAAACCCCTTAGAAATAAGCTCTCAACTCTCTCTAACTCCCTCTTAAAGTTGTGCCTCAAAAATGGGGGAGGAGGGGGCGTAAAAATGGTCAAAACCGACTTACTGTTGTACCATGATCGTTCATGGTCTCCCCATGTGAGAATCCGCAAATGCGACCCCCGGGTCTCGTCCCCGCTCGTTGGGCGTCTGAAACGTCGGAAGGGATCTCGTCGTTCCATTTGCTTGGAGTTGGTTGATAATTCATATCGAGTGTCCCTACGTCTATTCTAGATGCAAAGGGGTTCGTTCAGAGTCGCCAGTACGTTTTACGAGAAAACGAACAAAAAGGTTGTGTAAGAGAAAAGGCTACAGATAAGCCTTTCTTTACACGTTTGTCTACGAAATCAGGATTCTATAAGGTTCGGGAACTATATTACGGTTTGGGAAGGTATTAAGCTCCCATTCCGCCCTTTCGGTCTCTAGTGGTCTTATATATTTATTCTATGTTGAAAAACTTGGATGCTTTTACTGACAGTCTACTACTTTTCAGATGAAAACCCTAATTTCTGAAGGAAAACAGGAAAGGGATGAAAACCTTTGTGTTCCGAGATCCGATGTTTTATTTATTGAAAGATGTAAATACAAATGACAAAAACTTTTTATTTTGAAAGAGTGTCCCGTATTATTTTCTCAGATAATGACGGTTTTTCTCGGGTTGTGATTAGTTTGGTAAAAGTTCGGATCTTGTATCGGGACTAATTTAATATGGAACTAGAACTCTTTGAGGAGAGTTATCAGACACGTCGCAGTCTATAGAGAAGACAGGATATGTTGATTTTAATTTCTAAATAAGTCTTATCAGTCCGGGTTTTGAAAACAGAATTTTATCCAGACGATAGTCTACTTATTCTTCTGGTTTTGCAAATGGTTTTATCAGGGTCTTTTGTTTTGAAAACGGTAGACTATTTGTAACTTGGCAATAAGTTTATTCAAATAAAACGTGGACAAAACAACAGAAATAAAACAAGTACACAGATAAACTTGATTTTCGGGCGCGTTAGAAACTTAGCACAACCATGTTGCTACTTCGCTTACCAGGACGGGGATCGAGTTCTAAAAGTCTATGCAAATATCTTATTTAATTACTAGAAGAAACTTTATTTACCTTCCCGACGAGAATAATAATAAGAAAGAGAATATAATACAGCAGAGAGATCTCCGGCGATAATAATCTTCTCCTTCTTCAGATATTTCCGAGAATTCGATTCCCGAGACCGGACACGTCGAGTGTCGAGAATAGATTCAATAATTCTTCAGAAATAAGACGATAATAGAAAATACTTGACGAAAGATCAGAAAATCAGATCATAAACCCGCAATCCTACTCTAAAATTACTGTTTTTTGCTTTGTTGTTGGTGTCCTTAAACCTTGGGTGCTGCTGGCCTATTTATAGTGCCGAAAAGGTGTATGTCGCGCGACATATTGGTGTATGTCGCGCGACAATCTTGACTGTCGCGCGACATTCTACTTTAATGATGATTCTGACTCATTGCTGAGTCAGAAAGTGGAGTGGTGGGGTGATTGTCGCGCGACATGTTCCCATAAAGTGGGATTGTCGCGCGACATACTGGTGTATGTCGCGCGACAATCTTGACTGTCGCGCGACAATCTTGAATGTCGTGCGACATTTTAGTTTAAAGCACGTTTGTTTGGCCAATCGACGCTTCCGGGGCAGTCTCGGGTGTTCGGGTGAGTCCCGGAGTCCAGAAACAGCAGTTCTCGAAGGTTGTTAGGGTTCTTGCGGGGGTCACGGATCGGGGTGTCTACACCCCATGATCGATCATGAAGTCCACTGCCGGCACATGCATTTTGAATCTAGAGCACTATTTGTATTTTGGTCATAACATTTTTCTCGAAACTCCGATTGAGGTGATCTTTATGTCCACGGAAAGCTAATTCAAAGTTCTACAACTTCATAAGAGGAAGTAACCTCAAATTATGGATGAATGAATAAATCCCAAAAATTTATCGAAAACAGCGCTCTGCCGAAGAGCTACCGAAAGAACAGATTTTTGCGCCTTGCCTACTTCGCACACTGTTTTGACCAACGAAAAGTGCGAATTAGCTTCCAGCCAAAACAAGAAAGTTTTAGGTTGGATCAAAGACTAAATATAGGCGCAAATGAGAGCTTAATTGGGAAAGGAACGGAAAAGTTACAACACCTCAAATTGGGCTAAAATCAATGAATCGCGTAAAATCAAAACGCACGATTCATAACCCGATAGCAATTCGAACCATCCGAATTGCGAAACAACCACTTACACAAATAAATGTAAGTATACCATTACAACTAAAATGAATTTCTAGAACAATAAGATTATCCATAAATCTACAATTCACCACCCGAGATGAAATTGACGAACGAATTAAAGTAATTGTAGTAATGTAAATGAACGGGGTATTACAGAAAGACTATCAGTTTTACTGTTAAAATGAGAGGACTAATTTTTGCCTTGAACTGTCAACCATTTGTGTAAATCAAGACAATAGACTTCACACACAAACCTTCTTATAACCATCAATTCTTATTATTATGTTCATTTTGGCCCTGAACAACTCTTGGTTTCATGAGTGCTTTAGAGAATCTAGCCTTTTTTGTCAACACTCATAGAAGTAGCCACTCTTCACACTCACATAAATGACTTCTATTAAGGATATCCTATTATACCCCACTTAGAATTTTTTAGGTATAGAAGTTGTTAAAAGCATAGCATATATGAACGACAATGTAGGCAACACTGAATTATCATAGGAATTGTTAGAGACAATTATATCCTAGTGCTATAAGCGAAAGACACATGAGATTCATTTTTCCATTTGAACCTAGATCTTGGGATCTCCAGTCATTGGGTAGGGTGTCATCAATGTAATATTTCTTTAATAGCTTATAATGGGCCCATTCTGGTCAATAAACTCCTTGATTTCTAATAGACAGATCCTTATTATTTGTTAGGCCTAACATTATCATCGTAACCTGTGAGAATCCGCAAATGCGACCCCCGGGTCTCATCCCCATTCGTTGGGCGTCTGAAACGTCGGAAAGGATCCCGTCGTTCCATTTGCTTGGAGTTGTTTTGATAATTCATATTGGGTGTCCCTCTATCCTGTTTCTAGGTGCAAGAGGGTTCATTCAGAGTCGCCAGTACATTTTACGAGAAAATGGACAAAAAGGGTTATGTAAGGAAAGGCTACAGATAAGCCTTTCTTTACACATTTGTCTGTGAAACCAGGATTCTATAAGGTTTGAAAACTATGTTATGGATTGGGTATGCTTCGGCTATAGGTTCTATCATGTATGCTATGTTGTGTACTCGCCCCGATGTAGCATGCGCATTAAGCGTGACTAGCAGATACCAGTCAGATCCATGTGAGAGTCACTAGACCGCTGTCAAGAATATCCTCAAGTACTTAAGAAGAACTAAGGATAAATTCTTGATTTATGGTGGGGAAGAAAAGTTGGTTGTAAATAGCTACACTGATTCTAGGTTTCAGTCAGATAAGGATGATTTCAGATCACAATCCGGTTTTGTGTTTTGTCTCAACGGTGGAGCTGTGAGTTGGAAGATTTCTAAGCAAGCCACAGTTGCTAATTCTACAACAGAGGCTGAATATGTTGCTGCTTCAGAAGCAGCAAAGGAAGCAGCATGGATAAAGAAGTTTATCACTGAACTTGGTGTCATTCTTAGTAGCACCAATCCAGTGGATTTGTATTGTGACAACAATGGAGCTATTGCTCCGGCTAAAGAGCCAAGGTCGCACCAAAAGTCCAAACATATTCAGAGACGTTGTCACCTCATTCGTGAGCTTATCAATAATGGTGATGTAAAGATATGCAAGGTTCCCACATACGAGAATATAGCTGATACTTTGACTAAGCCACTTTCTCAATCTAAACATGATCGTCATTTTAGTGCACTAGGCATTCGTTTTATGAATGAATGGTCCTAGTACAAGTGGGAGACTGAAAGAGATATGTCCTAGGACTATTCATAGATTATGATTTGTACTTGGATATCTTATACTTATTGTCATTAATAAAGTTTATTTCATTTTACTTTATATTCTCTTGTAAATAATATATATTAATACTAGTTCATCAAGTACGCGACTTGATTGTGGGATGCTAGTAATGTTATAATAATATTATTTAGATGTCCTTAATCATGTGTCAATAACCTAGGATTACATTGATATAATGATTAGAGTATGGGTCAGCTGATGACTATGTTCCACAAGTCATGGATATGGAGATATCAAGTTGAACACATTGATACTTGTTAGGGAACAAAGTATTGGACCGACCCGCTTTGGGGACACAGCGAGGAGTGTTACATAATGTCATCAGTGATGTTCCCCATTAGTGATATCGTATTATCCTCAGACCTAAGATCGTCATGGTTACCAACATAGGGATTATTATGTCAGGCATCATCAAACGTTGCTCTTGACCGAGTAATTACAAAGATGATGATCAAGCATACTATAAACTATGTAGAGGTATGTGGTTGATCAAGATGGGATTGTCACTCTCATATAATGAGAGAGATATCTTTGGGCCCTTGATAAGTATAATTAATATTTGCATGGCCATGGACAAATGAGGTGTCATTTGTATAAGATTAATCATACTTAGAGATCAAGAAATAAAGATTGAACTATACAAGAATGACATTTGCCTAGTCTTGTGTTCAATCTAGATATTGGTTGACAAAAGGAGTTAATATGTGGAATATCAATTTAAGGTTGTGTTGTTTTGACCTTTATACCCTTTGGGTAATAGTAATGTTTTACTAAAGACCGCTTACTATTCGTATAATAAAATGGGCTTTTAATTATACTGCCAAAAAGTATAAACCTACAGGGTCGCACACCAAAACGAGTTTGATCAAAACGAATTGAAAACGGGACAAGTTGGACTTGGGCCTAATTCGTTTTGTTGCTTAGGGTTTCTCACTAGGGTTCCCCTTTAAAAGGGAACCATTGTTCTTCTTGGCCGTCTAAGGTGAGTGATAGAGGCAGAAAACGAAATAGGTGTGAGAACCCTAAAGGCGCTAGTACACCAAGCAAGGATCTGATCTCGTTCGTGTGTGCATACCGTAGAGGCGTTGTATTTTCTACGCTAGAACGACAACAACAGAAAGGTTCTATCCACCGTGTTCGTCACCTTTAATTTGAAATCTCATACAAGGTATGTCTTCTATTGATTTTTATTAAACAGTATAGATCCTAGGGTTTATGATTAGTGCAAAAATTAGTGTATGTGATGCATGTTTACTACCCTAATTCCCTACACTTGTAATAGTAGTGGTTAAATACTAAAGTTGCTTGGTTTTGCTTGATAAAGTTGTACAAGGACATAAAAATAAACTTTAAATTTTAACTTGTGATAATGTGGTTCATCAATGGAGTTTGTAATGGAACAAATTCATTAATATGAACTTATGATAATTTTTGTTTGAATTCAAATTCAGTTATGCAGTTTCCGTGTTTGCATGTTCTGTGATTTCTTAATCTGCCCTTTGAACTTATGATAATGTGATTTATCTCTGCTTTGGCTTTCTAATTAATGATTTATTATGTTACATTCTTTATTCTATTGGCTGCCATATTGTAGACAACATGAACTGAAATTTGCTCCCATTTCCCTTAAAAGTAAATTGAGTTATATCAACTTTTCTTTTTCTTTTTTTGGTTAGAAAGTTGTATCAACTTGATAGGTGTAAAAATATGTAACGCTAATTCTAGTGTAGTGAATGTAGCTACAATAATTTTACTTGGCCTCGTAAGGTAATCATTCAAGTGTTCTATGATTGTATAAATGATACACTTGTAAAGTGGCAAAGTAATATTTATAGTAAAAAAAATTACACTAATTTTTTAGTGAGCGAACTCGAGCTGAACTTATACCAGATTATATGTTTGGATCTACCTTTCTTACATCTTTATAAAAACAAATCCAGTACAAAACAGGTTTATAGGAATGGCGGAGTCATCCTTGACCTTTGAGTACAGATCCATCAATCTCTTCATCAATTTTTGTGGAGGCAACTTTGCAAAACACATCGTCTAGCGAAGAAATATTAAAAATCACATTAGCAGCTTTTTGTCAATAGTATGTATTAAGTTGTAGTTAATTATTTCATGAATGTTGATTTAATATTAATGCAGAATTTCTGATAAAGCTGATGTTTTATATTTTGAATGATCAAGTTGAGTAAACTCCTAAATTTTTGACATCTATCTATTCACACCTCTTCTTTCAACTGTTATGACTCACGATTTCTATTTTTAATTTTTGTCAGATCCCACATACAAATGTAGGGTCCCAAGGCAAGAAAATTCCCCAACCCAAAGTAAGTGACTAATTTATTTCTTATCGGTATCACAAAGATTTAATGCCGTTGATTGTACATGATTCTATTATATGCCCGTCCAACTCTCCAAGTTCCTCCTTAGCTTTTGTAATTTTCTATCTTAGAGTTGTATTTTTGTCATATTTTTTGACGTTATTTTGTTATCTTATGAATATCCAGGTTACAACAGAGTCAAAGATTCTGGAAGTTACAACTTTGTAAGGTGGAAAAGAATATTTGAAAGACAACCGAAGTAGTCCATTGTATTTTCAGGCTTTCTTAACAAACATTAGTTGTATAAGATCTTAGACAATTAAACTTTGTATGTTGGCGACTTAGTATTCTATTTATAACAGCGTACTTTGATTTAGATGTGGAATAATGATCAATTTTTAATTGAACTTTTTATTTTTTTTCAATTTGATCGATTTTTTGCATATAAAATTTAGTAGGAACGTGAAAAAGAAAAGGTTGAAAAAAGCCAAAATTGTGGCTGGAAAATTAATAATTTAGGAAATTCGGATTTTCAAACTTAGCATGATTTTGGCACGGCTGAAAACCATTCCAAATCAGGGACAAAAATAAAAAATTAATTTAAATGATTCGTGTACAAATAAAAAAATGAAATGCGGTCAAATAAAAAAAGACATGTGGCAAATGACTGATAAATTGGTGAAAAAAGAAACGGATATTGCACGGTTTTGTAATGGATTTGGCACAGTTTTTGACGGTTCCAAAAATGTTCCAGTTTTAGTAAAAAGGTACAGTTTGACCAAAATATAGAACATATTGGGAACGGAAATAGCCGTTCCAAAAAAAACACCACGCCACTTTTGGGCATGGCTCAGAGCTGTTCCAAATTCATTTTGGCACGGTTTTAAACGGTGTCTGTTTGGCATTTCTGGTGTAGTGAATTAACCAATACAAGAACAAGAACACTACATTATACCAATATTCATCTTCTTCTCAAATCTATCTACCCCCACCCCTCAAATGACGTACCAATATTTGTACAAGAACAACAGTAGATTCAAGAATAAGAATAAAAATATATAAGAAGAAGGTTCAATGGATCCAACACCACAAATATATAATGAGAGATGCTACATACTAAATCCAAGCAAATCGACCTTTACTTGAAAGGTGGACATATAAACAAGTCTACAAAAATCTAAAAAGGTTTAACATTGACAAACTGAAAATCAAAAATATTATTAACATCTTAACAAAAGAAAAAGCAATAAATGAAAAAAAAAATCAAACCCATTTCAAGGATGAATGTTCACTCACTTCATATTCATGGAGTATATAGGCATGTTGTAACCACCCAGGTTCTCCCCTAAAATGGCTAGCCTAAATTGTAAATTAGGGTCATTGTTCCCACATAAATACCAATGATCTTCTCATTACACTACCAAAGTGAGATATTTTGGGTTGTTACTTAAATCACTGACGTCCTTGTCATGTCGAGGTCACACAAAAATAATCTCAGCTATTCCGGGGTCACACACAAATAATCCCAGCTATAGCTAACCGCATCTAGCAATCTCTTTAAGCCGTGCAAACCCAACCCACAATATCCACACGTCACGTGGTAGTGGTCTTGGGTCCGCTCTGATACCATATATAACCACCCAGATTCTCTCCCAAAATGGCTAGCCTAAGTTGCAAATTAGGGTTATTGTTCCCATATATATATATATATATATCAAGGATCTTCCCATTACACTATCGATGGGAGATATTTTGGGTTATTACACTAGATCTAGATGATTTTTCTTTAGATTTGGTGTTTATGGTTTGGTGAAGAATGTTGTTTGTATAATGGAAGGAAGGGGAGGAGGAGGGCTATATATCTTCAGCGAAGTAGAAGAAGATCTTGAGAATGTCAAGAAAAGAACATGTTCTTCCGCCATAAAAAAGTCTTCTAAGAATTCCAATCCTGGTGGCAAAAGCAAATAAAACTTTTGCACATTTTCGTTAATCCATTAACAGGATGTATATAGACACATAGATCCATGGAATAGACATAAAGCTCTAGGAATAGACACATAGCTCCATGGATCTAAACATCTTGATCGGAAAAGAATCAAGAGAAAAGGAAAGAATCAGAAGAAGAAGATTTTTATTTTTTTACTTTTTCAATATTAATTAATGGTTAATTAAGTAATATTAAGACATAAATAATTATAATTAAAAGTGGAAGTGGTAGAAGAATATGTAGGAGTAAAATCAAGTAAACCATAGGTTAGTGCAAGTAAAACCAAGATGTTTGGGGGTGCTTATAGCACCACCCATTTTAAATTGGACAATTCTCGTGTGATTTCACTTCTTGTCAATCCACCTCGTCGACCTCCTCACTCTCTTCTCCAACATAAATACATCTCTCTCTCTCTCTCTGCCTCTCTCTCTTATTTCTCTATATGATTTTCTACTAGAATTTTGTGATTTGGAAAAAGCTTGTTATTTAGGTAAAATTCTCGTACATATTCAAAAATTTGATTTAGATGTATTTAATGGAAACAATGTGAAAAAACAACATATTTGCCATGTTCCTTTTTTGTTGTTATGAATTGGTATATATAGGTATACTAAAGTTTGGGGGCCATGTTACATGCAGTTCTACCCCTGTATTTTCTTAACTAATGTACATTTTTAGGAGAAAATCATTTGAGAAGAAATCAATACTTGGTGTTGGAAATAGGTACAATTTGATTTCGCCGAATATAAATTGGTCACAAAATAATTAACACAATAAAAACGTTAAATAAGTACAATATAATAAGAAAAATATTAGAAACTTATCGAATTTTTGTAATCGAGGCTAGTGTTAGAGTGATATACTAAAAGCCATAATTTTCTTGTTAGTTTGGATATGTTATAAACTTGGTTTTGCGATTTTAATGAGAATCTTTATGGGTAATGGTTGTATTATATTATTTATTTAAATATTTTGCATGTGTGTATGTTATTCCATATAGTAGATGATTTGGTGTGTAGAGTATAGCTTACACACAGAAGATCATATCATCGGTTCTTGTGGAATATAAGTTTGATGGTTCACAGTCTTAGATGGAATTGGACACCCATCGGTAGGATTGTAGTACAAGTTTTAGTAGTTTATCTTAACTACAGGAAACGGTATAGTTTTAACTCGTTGTGCTAGTACACTTTGTGTGTATTGAATAGGACCAGTTTGGGTTAATTGTTTTTATACTGACTATATAAAAAAATTTAAAATCCCATAGTTATTATGATTACTTATGCTCTTAATCTTGAAATAATTAATAGACATATATATGTAGTGTTTGTTGTTTTGACTCAATATGAGTGAGATTCATTTATGGATCAATAATCTTCGTGAATTGGATGACGACACTATCTGTATGATGAATATTAATTATTGATGGAATCCACGTCCCGGTATAGGGATTGATGATAGCCCCTTGTGAAGCTTATAAGTTTTGATCATGTCAAACCCTGCAGGTGGATTATATTAATCCGACATGTCAAATAAGTTAAGTGGTAGGCTCAAGGATTAAGAAGTTATTTAAATATAATTGTCAATAATTTAATTTAAATGGCGGTTATCTGTAATCTTAACGTGGGGAGAATAATAAGTATTTAATAATAAGGAGCTTGAAATATAATTTTGAGATAAGGACGGGAGTGCAATTATAATTCTTTAGTGGTGTGAATTATAATTTATGGAAGGAACTAATTCATAGAGGAATTAGGATTCCAACTTTCCATAGGAAGCCTAAACACTTATTTCTCCTTAAGGTCCCTATCGTATCCATAGTGGAATTTGGATATGTGGTTCGGAACGCAAAGTTACTATTTTTGCGCAAAAAATCAGGACGATCAGAAGTCGTTTCGGTGGCGAAAAAAATTAATTTTCGCAGCCTAACGAGAATTAAGAAAATCTGACCAAATCACAATCTGATGCTTTCAAACCCTAGTCTCCTCATATGGATCCTCTACATGATCCACAAAGGTGAAATCCCTTTATTCTTATAGGGTTTTAGCAAAAGTTTTTTGTTCAATCTATACGCAATATCAAATGATCCTATTTTTATGTCTCCATCAGCTAGTGCTGGATTTTATGTTCTTAAGTCAGTTTCGCCCTCACTAAGTTGCTTACGGACTTATGGACACTGTCTCCTAGGATACAACGATTGCCGTGTACTTACGTAGCATTCCAATAAGTACACTCTAGTGAATCAATGATTACTACACTCTCATATTGGACTCAAAGAATAAAGCAAAAGACTTGAGAAATGGAGAGAGATGGCATAACAATTTTCTGGTTACAATTAAATAAAGGAGAAGGTTTATGTATGATTAGATGAGTCTTTTAGGAAATGGTATGTCTCTTTATAAGGGATACTTTAACAATTGTAAATATATGTCTTCTCCAAAAAGACATGTCCATTGCCAAAAGATATGCCCATTCAAATTGTAATATCCATTAAAATTAAATTAATTTTCACTCAAATTATTAATATTTGATTAATAATTCCAACAATCCCCCACACAAGTGAAAATGTTAAAAAGAAAAATAGATATGAAAAGACTTAACGAATCGATAAAAGCTTGAACTGGCAAATGTATAAGAGTGCAATAGAAGATTATATGCATCGAGATAAATAGCCAAATAGCTTTGAATCTTCTCTAGTGAAAGACTATCGGATTTACTGGTAGAATCAGAGGACTAATTTTTGTCTTAAACTGTCAACCATTTATGTAAATCAAGAGAACAGACTTCACACGTAAACCTTTTTATAGCCATCAATTTTCATTGTTATGTTCATTTTGGCCCTAAACAACTCTTGGTTTCATGAGTGCTGTAGAGAATCTAGTCTTTTTATTGATTCTCATAGAAGCGGTCACTCTTCACAGTCACATAAGTGACTTCTGTTAAGGATATCATGTTATACCCCACTTAGAATTTTTGAGGTATAGTAGTCATTAAAAGCATAGCTTATCCATATGAGAATGTAAGCAGCACTGAATTATGTTGGGGATAATTATCTCCCTACTGCTATAGGCAAAACATACATAAGATTCAATTTTCCCTTTAAACCTAGATCTTGGGATCTCTAGTCACTGGGTAGGGTTTCATCAAGGTAATCTTTCTTGAATAGGCTTATAATGGGCCTATTCTTGTTAGCAAACCCTTTGCTTTCTAATTGATGGATCCTTATTACTTGTTAGGCCTAAGATTAATCATCGTAACTGTGAGAACCCAGATCTCTGACCCGTATTTCTCTCGGTTTCTTGTTTTGGAGGAAAATGTATTTTGTAGAGTCTCCAGTTTGTTTTACGAGAAAACAAACAAAAGATCGTACAAATGATAATTTGAAAATGAATTATCTTTCATACCGTTGAAACCAGAGATTGATTGAAAAACTTAATTTGCTAGGGTTCCGGAACTATGTTACGAATTGGGAAGGTGTTAGGCACCCAATTCGCCCTTTCGGTCTATTCAATGGATCATGTATTCAATTCCTATCTTAGATATCTTGCAAGTTGTTTGAATCGTTTCCTCGTTTCCAAAATAATCCTTTTAGGTGAATTTGATTTAAAACGGTATTTTTGAAATTATAATGAAATCAGAGTCTCGTAGTTCCGTTTATTTGGAAACTGTTTTTGTATTTTTGTTTTGTTTTGAAAACATGTCAAAACATATTTTTAGTTTTCTTGTAAAATTTAGAAAGGATTTGTTTTGAAAGCAGTGGACTTCTTTGCAAGTTATCTAACTTTTTGTATTAAAATTCGTATTCAAATACAGTATTAAAATTCAAGAGAGTTGTAGAGAAATGTATCTAATGCACTTGAAGAAGAACGAGGATTTCTTGTTTGCTCCTTTATCTCTCTAGAGCTTTCTCTCTCTAAAAATTATTTCTCTAAAACTTTCTCTCTCTAAAACTTTTTGTAGCACCCCGTGTTCATATTAGTGTTAAGTATATTGTATTATCTTCTTTACGCTCATATGAGTGATCGTTTAGTGATTCGGGTGGTTCGAATCAATATCGGCTCTTAAATCGTAAGTTTTTGATCTTACGCGATTTCTTTATTTTTTATCCAACTTTGGATTATCGTAACTTTCTCATCAGTTATCCGATTTGACTGTCGTTTGTTCCTACAGCTTGGTTTGCAACGTCCAGTTAGAGGGCGTGGGTAAGGTGAGGCATGAATTGGTATGGTGGTACTTGGCATGTAGCCATGAGAGAGCCGGGTATGAGGCCTTGTATGGTGATGGGCTTATGTATGTGAATTTGTTATTGTTCTATTGATTCCACAGATTCATCTTTATCCTCTATATACGGTTTACTTCCCCATACATGTTTTTCATCTACACGTGCTCGCACTAAGGACGCGGGATGGGACGGCGAGAGTTTGTGGTAGAACTTTAGGGATTATTATAGTTTAGAGGTTGTAGAATTTGATTCTGTTGTTTTTTGGGAACTCTATTATAATTAATGGATAATCTGTATCCTATTTATTCATCTCTTAATACCCCCAAGAGCAGGGCATTATAATTTGATCTCAGAGCTTGGGTTGCGACAACCCTTGGCCTTTGGGGGAGACCGTTGCGACGCTAATTAAATTTTGAGGGCGAAATTTTATTTATGGGGGAGATTGTAACGACCCGTGTTCATATTAGAGTTAAGTATGTTGCATTATCTTCTTTACGCTCATATGAGTGATCGTTTAGTGATTTGGGTGGTCCGAATCAATATCGGCTCTTAAATCGTAAGTTTTTGATCTTACGCGATTTTCTTGTTTTTATCCAACTTTGGATTATCGTAACTTTCTCATCAGATATCCAATTTGATTGTCCTTTGTTCCTACTTCTAGTTTTCATACCATTCTACAACTTTAGTATTCTGATCGGAAGCTAATTCGCACTCCTTGTGGGTCAAAATAGGGCGGAAAGTAGGCCCATTGCTAAATTTGGGTCATTTGATAATGCTTCGGCAAATTTTTGGAGATAATATATCCATGATTTGGGAAAACTTCCAATTAGGAAGTTGTAGATCTTTGAATTACCTTTCCGTGGACATAAAGATCACCTCAATTCGAGTTCCGAGCAAGGAGTTATGACCGAATTACCAACAGTGGTCAGTGCAGCCAAAATTAAGCTTGGACATAATGTTTCTGGGATCGGTCCCAGAAATCCTATGATCGGTCCCAGATCCCTGTGTGACGAATTTTCTAGAATTTTAACCCCATTTTCTCATCATTTATCACCTTAACTCACCCAAACTCGACCAAAACCCACACATATCAACTTTAGGGCTTTAGAGAGAGATAAAGGTGGTTGTTAGAAGGATTCTTACTTATTTTTCAACATCAACCCGATATTAAGCTCCAAATCATCCAAACCACCATCCAAGATTACTATTTATCATCTTCCACATCATTTCTTCTCCATGGGAGGTCAAGCATGGATTAGGGTTTGTGTGTTAGAGTTTAAGCTTCTTTTATTTGGGGTTTTGCTATTCTAGGAACACGATGTCGCGAGAGATTTGGGATTTCACAGAACGTTGCTTTGGATATGGCATGATGTCTATGGTTAAGGTATGGGAAGTAATTCGTATGCATTTCGTAAGCTCTAGAGCTATTCATTGATATCCGTATCTTTGTGTTCATCTTGTACTGCTTATTCATGGGCTCCGTAACATGTTTGTTGGTATTGATTGGTATATGTGATGTGTTTGGCTTAAGTGCTTCGATGATTGATTGGTACATGTTTAAGTACACCTATCGGATATTTTCCAACAGTCCAACAGCCCGGTTTGCAACGTCCGCAGAGAGGGCGTGGGTTAGGTGAGGCATGAATTGGTATGGTGGTACTTGGCATGTAACCATTTGAGAGCTGGGTATGAGGCCTTGTATGGTGATGGGCTTATGTATGTGAATTTGTTATTATTCTATTGATTCCAAAGATTCATCTTTATCCTTTGTATACGGTTTACTTCCTCATACATGTTTTTCATCTACAAGTGCTCACGGTGAGGACACGGGATGGGACGGTGAGAATTTGTGGGAGAACTTTAAGGATTATTATAGTTTAGAGGTTGTAGAATTTGATTCAGTTGTTTTTTGGGAACTCTATTGTAATTAATGGATAATCTGTATCCTATTTATTTATCTCTTATTGCCCCAAGAGCAGGGCGTTACACTTTCTCTCTAAGAATTTCTCTAAAAAGACTCTCTAATAATTTTGACAGAGCTTCTCCTTACTAAAAACTCTATTGAGTGTTGATGCCTAAAAATGAGACCCCAATGGTCCTATTTATAGCAAAATTTTTGCCAAAAACACTTCAAAAGGGGCCAGCTGCAGGGGGTGTAGCTAAGGCTTGCGGCTTGAAGCCAACCGTATGGTTGGGAGACAACCATGCGGCTAGGAGCCAACCGTGATGCTAGGAGCCAACCATGCAGCTAGGGCATGCAGCTCAGGCATGCGGCTCGAAGCGAACCGTGCGGTTAGGGCGTGCGGCTCGAAGCCAACCATGTGGCTAGGGCGTGTGGCTCAGGCATGCGGCTTAAAGCCAACCATATGGCTAAGGCATGTGGCTGGCTCTTAAAAAACTCAATTTTAAGAGTCGTGGCGACATTGGTTGTGGTAGATTCCTGACGCGCTTGAAAGTCAGGATTTTTCCTAATGGTTTCTTATAAGCATGATGACTCAAGACTTGATGCCAAATGCTTGTTTGTATGAAAATCAAGTTCACACGAGAGTCGTGGATTGGGGTGTTCACAGTAACCGAAAAAGAAAACAAACATTTTTCATATTACATCTATGAGGTTGTCACGACATACTATTAATTTATTTTGGAATATCCTCTTTATATTTTGTGATGTCACTCAACTTTTTATCCTTATAATTTTGAGGATTTCCAATAAATAACTGCACATTTAAACATTTAAGTATATGGACAAATTTTATTCACACACATTGTGAACACCTCATTTTGCGTTCCCCGCAAGAATCATGATCTCCAAAGAAATGAACACGCATGCATGCACGATCCAACGTACTTTGTTCATGTGATACAGGTTAAAGAACAAAGCCGAACGGACTCTCGAATGAGAAATTACGAGAATTATCGAAAATTGCCAGAACCAAAAATCGTCAAAACTCCTGGAAACTTATGAAAGGAGAGTACCATATTTTCCATCATCCTCAAACTTTGAGGATTGTTAGACATTACCATAAGGAGTAGCATACCCGAAAATCAGATCGATCCAACAATCGGATCTCCGAAAATTCAGAAAACCATGAGTTTGTTTCAAGTGATCAAATGGAGGCCTTCTCAAAGTTAAAATGATATGAAGTTTGGTCAGTAGATAGGTCTTATTGTGGGGAAGAACATATTCAAAGTTTAGCTTTGTTGGACATGGGATCATTAAGAATCAATTTGTCTATCGTGCAATTCTAGTAAAAATGTCCTCCGTAGCAAATTAAAATAAATAGAGGCCTTCCCAAATTCTGATCGACCTCCAATTTAGATTAAGTATATAAAACATTTGGAGGGAAAACATATCCAAAATTTAGGAAAATCCAACGGCTAGAAGCTCAATTGTCGAAGTTGTTGTACGCAAGTACATTTCCTACACGGGAACAAACTCTGTGTACCAATCCGAGGAGACCGAGTCCTTCCCGAACTCCGATCGTCTCCAATTTTTTTAGAGTCTAGAAGACTTATATTGTCAATACTTATCCAAAAATTAGCATGATCCAACGGTTAGAACTTACCTTTTCGTACAAAAACGTACCTTTCCTACGTGGAAACAAACTCTCTTACCAATTAGAGCAAAATGAGACCTTCCCGAACTCTGATCGACCTGAAATTTTGACATGATCTAGAAGACTTCTATTACCAACACATATCCAAAACTCAGCATGATCCAAAGGTGGCAAGGCTTCACGATAAGCTCCAAGAGTCCTGGTTGTAATATCTTTTCTTGCTCTCCAGGCATTTTTTTCAACTATAAATAGACCCCCCCCCCCCCCCTTCCATTCATATTTTTCATCAACAAATAAGAAAATTTTTTGGTACACACTAAGAGACCCTTATTCTCTCCCTCAAAGAGAGCTTAGGTATAATTTTATCTCTTTTCTTTTATTTATTCGTCAGCTTTATAATTCAGACTCTTGTATGCATAATTTCTATCACTTGATAGCTTTTCAAAACCCTTTTTCAAATTATTTTTCAAAACCAAAGGCGTATGATAAACCTTAATCCAATTTCAAAATAGTATTATTACTTTCTTACTTTTCTAAAATCCCGGATTAGCGGCATTGTTATACGAATGAATTGATAATCACTATATATTCAATCTAACTCATAGATTGCAGTGTATATGTGATAAATACTTGATTATGAGAGCACTAATGCCATCTATACCAATTTAATCAATAGACTTTGGTATACGATCGACCAACTCGCCTCATATAATATCAAATATAAGATTCCACATCGAATTAGTTTCCGAAAAGTCCAAAGTTTTACAAAAACACTTGTTTCATAACATTTACTATTGTCGAACTCTCTTTTCCAAATCACATACACACACTTATTTTCAAAATCATGGGCGAACTTAGAAATATATCGTTTTCATCCTATTCCCAAAATTTTAATTTTTAAAGCAAGCACGGAAAGCTGTAAAGTAATAGTAATAGCATGCAAGAACTGAATTATAATACATGCATATCCTACTTAAGAGACCGAAATGGTGAATTGGATGCCTAACACCTTCCTAATTCGTAACTTAATTCTCCAAACCTTCGAATCAATTGGTTTCACATTTATTGTGTATAAGAGGATATTTAGTCCTTAAATTCGTCTCTTTTACGCAAATCTTTTGTTTGTTTAGTAAAACAAACTCGCGACTTTTATTCTTTTCAAAACCGATTTTCAAAGCAACAACATAATCGCCGCCCACGAGGACCTCGGGCGACGAGAACGCGGGTTCTAACATATATACATACAACAATTTTATATTATTTTGTTACCTAGAAATTTTAATCTTTCTCATAGAAGATCCAATAGTTGATTTTCAATTACTTTTACTATCAGTTAGTATAAAAAAATCATTCCTATATATCTTTATACAAATACTTGGAATTTATGTAACATTGTACTCAAGCAAGAAACAACAATTGTATCTCAATTTGGAGTATGTATCGGCCTCCAATTCAAATAATTTAAACCAATTTCTCAAATTACTCACAAAACATTCTATCTATCCCCATATTTTCTCAAAAGACTTTAGGGCGAAGTTGGTTGTGTTGTCGACAATCAAATTGATATTTGGCAGAGGAAAATCGTTTTTAGGACATGCTTTATTAAGATCTCTGTAGTCGTCACATACCCTCACTTTCCCATTCAATTTTGACACTAGTATGATATTGGCCAATTATATATGTTAGATAATTTACAACTCGGATGACATCAATTTCAACTGTTTCTATACTTTTCTTGGACTTTGAGGGAGAATCTGTGTATCAACTTGTGAATTTCTGCTTGACCGGCTTACATTCCGGTTTGATGTGAATTTAATGCATTATGTGCTTTAAGCCTAGCATGTCTGCAAAGGCAACTTTGCTGGGGAAATTTTTTAAGAGGATTAGACTCTAAATAAAAGTAGAATATACGTGAATAATTCTCCTTTCCCTGCTTGTTATTGCTTTCCATCCCATGCAAGCCTTAGTTCTAGGATAATATATAAGCAATTATATGAATACCCTATTAGCTTTTGCTTATAATTATTGTTTGAAGAAAATCTTTTCATAAATAAAAAATTCAAAGCACCCAAACAAATCATAAGCGTTCATCATAATATACCTCCATAATCATTAATTTGCACACACGTACTATCTATCATGCATTGTCGCAAGTGTGAAATTACCCTATTTAACTCCAAAAATTTTGTTTAGGGAGTTGGCCCGTCGGGGTCAACATAAACCGAAAACTCATATTTCCACTATGACTGGCCTAGTACCAAACCGAGTTATATCGAGTGACGAGAGCACTTACATACTCGTAATGTATATCAAAAGGTCCTTGCACGTACACACCCTTGGAGTATATAGCAATATCTACCAAATAGGAGGCAGCTTTAAACCTTACCCTAGCCTTTAAACCACGCTTGTATGTAGGATGTGTCAGCTAAATACACATGATCTTATGCATGTTTTCTAGATCAAAAGTCATGAGAATAGTGAACCAAAGGCCTTGTCATATATACCAACTCTTGGTTTGGCAAGTACAGCCGGTGGCTTTCTATCCCCATCCATAGAAATCTCTCATTAAACCCCTTTAGTGAGAATTTTTCTATCACTATTTCCATGAAAAACAACTCTAAGATAAGAGAACTTCCTAATTAGTGTGATTGTTTGATTGATATAATTGCTAGAAAACACAACACATATTTCGACAGTAAAATTGACTATACCTAGGGTTTTAATTCTGCTTATCAAATATAAAATTATTTTTGGTAAAAACCCGAAAATCAGCCTAGGCAATACAATCCTTAAAATTTTTCTTCAACCACTTTGGCCAATCGAAGCTTTGTTGTTTTGAGCTCAAGGGACCTTGATGAACACAATATCTCTAAATGTTTGGTTTATCGCCCAGGCCTTAATTAGGGAAGCATACATGTGGTCATCTTTGGCCGTGTTGTTGCCTAATATTTGCCCTACAATAATAGAGGAGTCTTTTTACACCACTACCTGGTTTGCCTCGAGGTCTTTAGTTATCCTCAGACCTACCAAGATGGCCATGTACTCATACTCATTGTTGGAGGCTTTGAATAAGAACTTCAACGCTATTTCCAGTGTGTTCCCCTCAGGAGTGAGAAGCAGCAAGCCTGCACTGGAGCCCTGCCAGTTAGACGCCCCATCTGCGTGGATAATCAAGATAATAAGCTCTGGTATCAGGTGGAAGAGCTGTGCGTAGCTAGACGTGTTTGGGTTTGATGATGGTAGGATTTGAGGAAGATCCTCCACTCTTTCCTCATGAAGCCTGTTACCTTCCGACCTTTCATTGAGGTCATTGTTTATAGGAGAGAATAAATTGACCTAACTCTACCACCCAGATGGCCAATCTTCCTGACGTTTCTAGCTTGTCCAAGATTGTTCGTAGAGGTTGATCAGTGAGCACATTTATCATGTGGGCTTGAAAATATAGCATTAGCTTTCTAGAGGTGATGAGGAAAGCATAAGCCAACTTTTCCAACCTGGGACAGTTGAGCTTGACAACATATAGGATCAGCATTGAGTCTGTGCACCATCACTTTTTGGTTTAGGCCCTTTATATCCTCGTGGCACCATGCAAAGATGTATGAGTTAGCTTTGATGCATTGAGATATGTGCTCTAGTTTTAGGATTGAGTTGATTACTAAATTTTAGGACTTTATTTGGTTGAATGGGGTCTAGGATCAGTTCCTCCAGACCTTTGATCGGTTCTCCCCGTAGCTCATTTTTTTCATTCATAGGGTCTAGAGTGTCGATTTATAGTATCTCTTTGTTGCCGAGCTTGGGAGGTGCTCCGTTTCAGTTATGAAGATCTCTATGCATCTTATTTCTTTCATGGCCAGGAAGTGGCAAGATCTCGCTTCCAATTGGATCCCCCTGACCTCTCCGAGATCAAAGGGGTTGGGAACCTTTTAACTAGGTGGCACATTGAAATGGCAAACCCGATTTCATTAACGTTGTAGTTGGGGGACTTGTCTAGGACCAAGAAGTTTGCCAATGTGGTGACCTGCTTGGGGGGGTCCCTAGGGTCATTGACAGCTTTATTACTCCGAGCGACCTGGTTCGTTCTCTTGAGAAACCCACCAAAGTAGCTGACATGGGGGTCAAATGGCCGAGGGTGAGACCCATGGCCTGAAAGGCACTATAATACATCATGTTGGAGGTTTCCCCAGTGTCTATGAGTATTCGGTAAACATTGTGGCTGCCAATTAGAGTTGTTATCACCAACGGGTCATTAAGGTGGAGATACAACCTATCTGTGAAAGTGAGGTCAGTTAGGCTAGTCTTTTGCAGCTCGGTAGGTCTGAAGTGGAGTATGGATTTTTTCGTGTTGTTGGTCTCTCTTCAGGCGTAGATCTTTCTCGACATATTACTTTGACCAGAAATGGAGGATCCCCCTTTGATCATCAGAATTTCTCCTATGTGGTTTTTCCTTTTTTCCTTGGGAGGCTCCTTAGCCATTTTTTTTACATACTGATGGAGTTAACCTCTTTGGATGAGCTTTTATATCTCCTCCTTGAGCTTACAATAATCATCGGTCTCATGCTTATGATCCTTGTGATACCTATAGTACTTTGAGGTGTCCCTCTTCTTTTCGAAGGTTTTCATCTTCTTGGGTTCAGGGAGTTGCCTCGGATCTAATTGGTCATGGACCTCGCCCAACAGTACTGTTAGTGGGGTGGTTTGCTACTAGGGCTTGCCTTCTGCTAAATCACACTTGCCTTTCTTCTTCCTTATTTCTTGGTCATGGGGAGGACTGTTCCCTTTGGCACTTAAAAGAAGGCAAGAGAGCTAACAAGCCTGACATTATGGGCCTAGAGGGTCTCCTCTACACTGATATGCTTATTAACCTCGTCTAAAAGCTCCGATATGGTTTTAAGGGCTATCATGACTAATGTCATCAAGCAGTAAGGGGAGCTGACCCTTTCATGAAAACGGCCACCGTAACTCCTTCATTGAGGTTGTTGATCATCAAGTTTTCTTGGTTGAAGCAACAAGCATAGTCCGAGACTTTTAGTTGACACCTACTTGATAGTGAAGAGGTAAGTAGAGGGTTTAGATTGTCTGTGTCCCAAGGAAATGAGATACAAATCTGGTGCTGAGCTCTTATGAGCTCTGAACCGACCTAAGGGGAAGTCTGTTGCACCATATTCTAGCTGCCCCTTGAGGGTTGCAACAAAAGCTCTATATATGATGCCACTAGGAACATTTTTTAGCCCAATCATGTTGCCATATTATTGTAGCCGTCATACGACTCCAAGGTTGGGAGTTTGAACCTTTTTATGATTGGAGAGGTCTAAATGTGCTCCCCAAAGAGGGAATCTGAGTCCTTCACTAAGGCCACCACTGAGCTACCTCCAAAGTGGCCCACAGTTTTTTAGCATTTCTACTAGCTGGATCTTCATCTAAGACCAGAGTATCATCTCTACTTCTTCAACAAACCCTTTACTTGATATTCTGTCGAATACGGACTGTCGAGGTCTTGTAGTTGTTTCATGTACATGAGGGAGGGGAGTTGGCCACCTACTTCCTCACCTTGATTTCGTGTGGTTCCTCCCGAGTGCCTTTGTCGAACGACATTCACTTATAGGTTCCTTGAGGATGAAGGAGGAGTTTTAACCGAAATCTTATCGTCAAAGGACTCCTGTCTTACATTGGACTGATCAACATTAGTCCCATTGTTCCTACTATGACTATTTCTATATCCTTTGTCGCGGTTCCCTAGCCTATGGATGGCTGGAACTCACACAGTGACTAGAGGAATAGATGCGGATGCAAAGGCCAAGGCCAAGGCAAACTTGTTTCTCATGCTTTGGGGTGTATCCCTCTGAGCTATGAGTTTATCAATTTAGATTTGAAAGGCAGCTTGTTGTGCTATCAGTCCCATTAAAGGGTTTGATTGGGTGTGTTCTAAAGAGGACATAATGGACTATGGATATTTTTAACTTTCGAGAGGGGTGTGACATTTGGAGAAATGTATATCCTATAGACGACTCCAAACTACTGGTGTTAAAACATAGAACATGTTTTTTCTAACCATATAGTCAAATGATTAAGTAATGATTGGGGTGACGTGGCGTATAAAGTTGCACTTTTGTAAGGATCAAATATAGAAGAAAAAGACAATCACCCTTTATGCGAATACGGGTTAATCCTCCTCTTGTGAATTGAACTCGGAGCTCGGGGATGCCTCGTATTATTATAACAAACAAGTTTTGATTACAACTGAATTTGTCTCTTATATTACTTTATCCTCTCAATACAAGTGTTGGAGGAGTTATCTATCTATCTACCCTATCTATCGATTACCGTCGACGTAGACATATGTGTGTTAAAGTGTGCCTCTTACTTATCACATGAAACCTCACGATCTTGTCTTGTAATGGTGAAAAAGAAGAAGCCACAAACGTCAAATTTGGGGGAGAAAAAATGGTGACAAAACTCATATTTCCACTCTTTTGAACAATCCCATCAAGAATAAAGTGCAACCTAGTTGCAAATGAAGCAAACCCATTTAAGATTAGTAGTTGAATCGTTCGTTGCCATACAATCACATTCTTTGGTTTACTAATCTTTGAAGTTAACCTCTGAATCCTTTTCCCCATTCATTCTCTTTTAAGTATCAAAGAGTGTTGGATGAAAAAGTTCTTTACCGGATAGGGATATATTATCACCGGAGAAGAGAGATCTAAGTAATAGTTGCGGGTTTCAAGGTTGTAGGGGATCGGAGGGTTTAAGTGACTTAACATTTTTTTTCCAAACATTTTGTTTTTCTTTTTTTCTTTGGAATTAACAAGTGTTATATTAGGTATATTGTGGGGGGTTTAACTAAGTTAACAGTACAAAAAATTAGTTTCATAAAAAGTTGGTTAATTTAGTTAAAAAAAATTACGGATTTAAATAAAATTTCCATAATGACAAGACTAAAATTATAAAATAGATTCAAATACAATCAATAATATATTTCAACACTCCGTTCAATATATGGATGTTCAATAATCATAGGCTAAAAAATAAATGCATTAGACTAAAATTTGTCATATATCTTTGTACGACATATAGCATAAGCAAAATAAATATAATGTTACCATGTAATTTTTTCCATCTACACAAAAATTTGTTAGAGAATAATACAATCACTTCTACTAGTATCTAAAAAGGAAACTAAAAGATTATTTATCACCAAACAAAATGCATCAAGAAAAGCACTACCGAGGATAAATCTCTGAAAAAGAAACATCATTTATTGAAACTTTGGTGGATGCATTTTTCCATTCACTGGATTCGCATGTCCTTGAACTATATTCCCCAAATGGTGGCTCATGCATGAAAAATGCTGGCTTTGAAGGTACGGGCAGACTGAGAGAGAAGCTACTAAGCATAAAAACAATTGAAGCCATAGTTGGTCTGTCAGTTGGATTTTCTTGGACACATAGCAGTCCAATGTGTATGCATCTCATTATGTCACCAATTGGGCTCGAATTAGACCTCAATATTGGGTCTATCAAATTTGAACCTCCTCGTTCCTTCCAATTTTTCCAAGCCTGAAAAGAAAAATCAATTTAGAAAGTTTCGATGACAACGATAAATATTAGCATTTTTGGTGAACAAACCATCATGCATATATATATGTATATGAATTAGTACTTACATAGCTTAGAAGGCCTTCTACTTTTTCTCCATTTCGAAAACAACTGTTCCTCTGACCGCTTACCATTTCCAAAACCAGCACACCGAAGCTAAATACATCTGATTTGACCGAGAACTGTCCATGCATAGCGTATTCCGGTGCCATATATCCACTGCAATTACCAATTGTTGATTATTGACTTCATTTTAATAAAACAAGGAACAGATTCTCCAATTACTTTGCATATTCAACTTTGAGTTTCAAAGCATTTGAGTCTTCCATTGTTAGTGTGTTTATAGTTTGATTATAGAATATAATCACCGTAATATACTTCTTTTAATTTATTCTAACAGGCTTATAATATACTTACTAGGTCCCCACAATCACGTCTGTATTGCCTTGGATTTCATCTCTTTCAAACAAACTTGCCATGCCAAAATCCGCAATTTTTGGATTCATCTCTTCATCTAACAAAACATTGCTAGCTTTCATATCACGGTGGATAATTCGAAGTCGAGAATCCTCATGAAGATACAAAAGTCCCCGAGCAACACCTCCGATGATTTTGTAGCGTCTATCCCAGTCCAAATCTGCCCTGTTGACTGGATCTGCAAACCCGGCCAATAATATATATTGATCAGTCAAATCTTGATCTATGGAAAAAGAAAGTTACATTTTGTGAATTCTGTTTCACCCGAATTAAAACACCAAATATGAAGTGGTCAGGACTTGCATTAGGCACAAACTTGTAGATGAGAAGCCTTTCTACCCCTTCAAGGCAGAAACCAAGAAACCTAACCAAACTTCTATGTACTGGCTACATTTTTTTTTTTGCATAAAAATATTATTTTTCCTGTGAAGCAATTCCAAGGAATCAAATTCCTTTCTAAACCAATCAAACGCTTGAATTCAATTTCAATTTAAATTGGTTATGGCAAAAAAAAATGTAGTAGTAATAATCCAAGTTGCTAACTAACCACAATCTATGGTAAAGGGTGAAGAGAACAAACCAAAAAGAAAGGAATCCAAGCCTTTGTTAGGCATGTATTCATAAATCAGCAACTTTTCATCCCCTTCAATGCTGCAACCGAGCAGTCTAACGAGATTTCGGTGTTGTAATTTTGCAATTAGTGTTATCTCATTCTTAAATTCCATGAAGCCCTGTCCAGAGCTCTTGGAAAGCCTTTTCACAGCTATTTTCTCTCCCCAAGGTAAGGTTCCCTGAAAAATTGAAATCAAAATCATTCCTTGCACATTAGAGTGTGTTTGATTTCTATTCTTTTCCAAGGAAAATGCTCCAAATATTATAGTTTCCATCTTTGGTCGTGTTTTATAGCATAATTCCCCATGGAATTCAATTTCCGCTGTACAACTTGTTTTATCCTAATTTTTCCATGTCCATGTAATTAAAGAACCACCACCCTCTAACTAGTTCCCATGTAAAAGAATTAATTTCTTTTTCCATGCAAGACAATCAAACACACTTAAATATTTAGTTATATGATATACATGAAAAATCACCTTGTATACAAAACCAAATCCACCTTGTCCAATCTTGTTCCTGTCTGCAAATCTTTCAGTGGCAATGTTTACGTCATTGAAACTGAAAAAGAACGGTTCATCTTGTCCTGAAAAGCGTGTTATAAGTTCTTGACTTCTGCTCCCATCAAATATCAGTGGCTTCTTCTTCCGCCTCCATGAATTTGAGAATCCTGTTTGTAAAAATTTGAAATAGAGGAGGAAGGGGCAAGTTATGCTGGCTCATTTGATGGCAAAGAATGGGTGAAGTTCAGTACAATGGCAGACTATGTTTGTATTATATAAGTTACCTTTTCTTTTATTGTAGTGTGTGTAAATGTGAAAAAGATGAATGGCTTGGCCTACCTGTGCTCGTCTGAGGTTTGCCCCCAAAAGCTTCTCGCATTGTCTTTATGAATGCTGTTATTTTGGTTGTTTTTGTACGAGAATTCTCGCTGCTTTGATCAGCCAGCCTTGTATATTTATGTCGACCGTTACCAGAGTAGACAACGTCCTGTTGTTTTGAGGAATAATCCACAAATGCTTGATTGCCATCATGATGCTCCCCACTACCTGAATGGATAACCTCAGGTTGTTCTGAGGAGCAATCCACAATATCTTGATTGCCAAAATCCCTACCCATACTCAACAGATCACGATCGAACACTGAAGAGTCTGTTCTCTCTTGCAACGCCAATGCACACTCAAGTGACGCCACCACTTCAGCCATTGTAGGCCGCTTCTTGGAACGATAATGCAAGCAATGATTGGCAATTTTGACAAATGACGCCAAAGAATTTGGCAATATTTGGCAACTCAATCGGGGATCAACAATTTTATTTATTTCTTCTTCTTTGATGCAATGTTGGGCCCAGAAAATGAGACCCCATTGCTCCTCAGGCCGTGTTAAATCCACCACTTGTCTTCCGGAAAGAACTTCAAACAATACAACTCCAAAGGAGTAAACATCGGATTTCTTCGTCAATTTATGAGTCAACAAATACTCCGGATCCACGTACCCCCTTGTGCCCTTAATTTTGGTGCTTACATGGCTAATTGATTGATTTGTAGGGCCTACTTTAGATATCCCAAAATCTGAAACCTTAGCCGTCAAATTCTCATCTAATAAAATGTTCGAGCACTTCAAATCACGGTGTATGACGTTGGTACCCGTGTGAAGGTACTCCAAACCACGTGCAGCCCCTACACAAATCTTGAGACGTTGCACCCAAGATAGAGCAGAATTATTAGCACTTGTATCCATTTTGTAAATATGATCAGCCAGGGCCCCGCGTTCCATATATTCGTAAACGAGTATCATTTCGTCACGGTCGTCACAATACCCAATTAGAGATATAAGATTGCTGTGCCGAAATTTCGAAAGCATGTTGATCTCAGTAAGAAATTCGACAGCTCCTTGTTTGGACGTGTGATTCAAACGCTTTATGGCTACAGAAACTAGCCCATCGTCAATAGCCCCTTTGTACACCTTGCCAAACCCACCTTTTCCGATGACCTTTGAATCATCAAAGTTATGGGTTGCGGATAATATTTCAGGAAGTGAAAAACGACGAAGTGATTTTTCCGATGCCAACTGGGTGTGGCTACTTGTTTTCTCGCCAAGATTTGCTTCTTCAAGTTGTTGGCCTTCATGAAGCTGCCGTAACTTGTAAACTATGATGTTCAATAGGGTGATTATAATTATAACAGTAGTTGCAATTATGTTTACACGGCCGAAAGGGGATACAAAGTTTGGAGTGGCAAAATGGTAATCATTGAAATCAACGTTAACAGGGTTGGAGTTACCTCCAATGAAAAGATTGAGAAGAAGAAGAAGAAGAGGATCTGTAATTGAGGATGGAACAACATGCTTCTAAATTAATTTTGTAATAGAGGATAAAACTAAACTATTAATTCTTCTAATTCAGCCAGGGATCAGAATTAAAAGGGTAGGGTTTGAATTTGAAGAGCACAAACAAACAAGGAGAAGTTGAGTATTGAAGCAGACTTTTACTTGCTTTCTCAATTCTACGAATAAGCTCGGAATTTGGGTGGGAAATGGTTGAGTTGTTTCCCACCTGTTTTTATTATCATTATTATCATTTATTCTTATTTAATTGGGTGGGATTGTTCTTGGTTGGTTCCTTGGTATCTTTTCAGCATGCAAAAGTGGAAGTGCATTAATTAGTTTGGACCGTTTGGTTGATCTTATAAATTGTAAATTAATTCAGTTAAAATTAACTAATTTACAATTATACTAATTTTTAACGTTTAGTTTTTATAAATTGTTTAGTTTAAAATTAAACAATCAAAAGTCAATTTGGTTGTTCTTCAAATTGCGTATTAAACAATTTACAATTAACTAATTCACAAAATCTTCAATTCTTTTAACTCAACCAGGGATCAGAATTAGAAGGATAGGATTTGAATTAGAAGAGCACAAACAAACAAGGAGAAGTTGAGTATTGAGGCAATATTGAAGCGATTGCAAGATCATAAAGCCATATAGACCAGGTTTTTACTTGCTTTCTCAATTCTACGAAGAAGCTCGGAATTTGGGTGGGAAATACTGACGAGTTGTTTCCCACTTCTTTTTTCCGTTTAATTGGGTGGGATTGTTCTTGGTTGGTTCCTATGAATCTACTTTTCGGCATGCAAAAGTGTAAGTGAATTGTTTGGTGGACCCTATAAATGGTAAATTAATTTATTTAAAATAAACCAATTTGCAATTATACTAACTTTTACTGTTTGATTTCTAAAAATTGTCTAATGTAAAATTAAACAATTTAAGTTAAACAATAAAAACATGAATTATATCATTTATCACCCAACCTTAAATCACTCCATTTTTAAGAGCGGTTCTTTTGCACCTCTCATATCACTTGATAATATTTCCATTTTACTATGATAATTTTTTTTTTTCGTTGCACTCCTACTTTTTTACACTTTAATTAACTAGTGCTTATATAACAACTAATCTATACTATGAAACTACTAATAAAGCCTCGGCCCATGTTTTGGTATGCTACTAAAATGATGAAACTACCTTCTCCTGTCACTTATAGGGTTATTCGGTAAATTCACACCAATTCATTTTCCCACATCCACTGCCCTCTAACTACCTACACGCATGAATTTACTTTTTCGTATTTTTAATAAAAAGTGTGTGCAAGATTTTAACTCTTTCGTCAACAAAAAAATTACTACAACCTATTTACAAGATTTTTTCTTTTTTTTTTGCTAAAAGTTGTTGTGGGTGGTAGAAATCTGACCAAGCCCAACGGAGACGGAGCCAGCCTAATTTAGTTAGAGATAGTAATCAGACCCGATTGTGCCAATAATGATAGACAACAATTTTACAGTAATGAGAAATAGGATTTTTGTTTGTGATGTAGGTTTCTCCGGTGGCTGTTATTCCTAATCCGACGGTACATCCGTCTTTAGTGTATGATAGTGTAGTTTACTAAGCTCAAATGGCTTCATTCCGATTAATACAACAAGTATGAATGATTAAGATGGTCTCCAAAGTTTTTCTCAGGTGAGC
The DNA here is from genome assembly GCA_021464415.1 of Lonicera japonica. Classification (NCBI taxonomy): domain Eukaryota; kingdom Viridiplantae; phylum Streptophyta; class Magnoliopsida; order Dipsacales; family Caprifoliaceae; genus Lonicera; species Lonicera japonica. The sequence continues at coordinate 46,223,977 of CM038470.1, forward strand.
CAACCCTTTCTATTTATAGGTATATAGAAGTAGGGCACATGTGCTCATTTGGTTAACAGTAAAATTAATATAAAGGGAATAACTTGTTTATCAAACTTGCCGTTTTCATATAAAGGATTGTAACGCCCCGAATCCCCCACCCCGGGGTAGCGGGGACGCTACGGTATCCACCTATATGGCGGATATAAATTTCGGATAAACTAGTAACACATACATAATGAATGATTACTTCGTAAATGCTAATGTGGTGGTCCCCATTCAAGGGGCTCCTCACCCCGTGGCGGTGGCACCTCTTCCTTACTTCCGTGCACGGTTTTCGGTCTTTTCATCCGAGGGGCTCTCCGTCCCAACTTACAAACCAACCACAAATACAAGTACAAGTACAATATCCATATAATACACAATTTACATTAAATGTGTCTTTAAACCAAGTTTAAGTACCAACACTAAAGGAAATTCCATAAATAATTTTTAAAGTAAACTTATTCAATTACACCAATAATTTATGGGCAAGGTATACTATGACGAATTCACTGTTCATCATCAAAACTTGACTTTAAAACCCATATAACAATCAAACTTGCAAATTCATATATCAAATACCATCATCACAACTTCATAGTTCAATTAATAGCAATTTAGAAAATCATATATTCTCTAAAATAGCAAATCTAAGATTCATATGGGTGGAACTCAAAATTAACAATTTAGAGTATAAAACATGTAAATTAGAGTAGAGAAGAGAAGTTTACTCATGTTCCCACCTCAAATAAAGGATTGATGAAGAATTGAAGTAGTTGAGTACGAAGAACTTGAAGGATCCTTGGATGAATTGAATGATTCAAAGGAGGAGGATGATGAAATCTTGTTGATGATGCTGCTAGCTTATGATTTCTAGTAGTAGAATGGATTTAGTGGCTTAATTTGTGATGGATCAAGGTTTTAGGATGAGGGAAATAGAGAGAAGTGCTCTGATTTCGTGGGTTTGGAGAAGGAGAAAATGAGAAGTGTGTAGAAGAGAAGAGTATAAGTGGAATAAAAAGAAAATCACCAAAATACCCCTATTTTTGCGTCACTATGCGTGACCAGTAGCTTCGGAGCTAATTTTAGGCTAGTAAATGTCTGAACTGGAAAACGTTCAGTAGGAAGAAGTTTTATCTCTTCGAGTCTTCTTTCTAACGATATAAAGAACGCCAAAATCGGAGTTCTGAGCGAAAAGATATGATCGAAATGGTAACACTGCACAATTGTCTAAAATATTTTTATTTCTCCATAATTTGTAGGCTAAACATGTAGGTATCTAGAATAGGTTAAATGTATCCGAATAAGGACTAAGATGAATAAAATAAAGAGAATTACAATAAAAAGTGTAAAAAGTGGGGACACGGTAATCAAACTCGAACATAATTATCAATAAATATAATCTCAAATCATATCCAACTAATGAAATTTGTATGACAAATATCAAAATAAAAAAAAATTAAACTCATATAAAGGTATAAAACAAGGATGCTCATGCTCAAATGCAAATCCAAATGCTACGGGTATTACATTCTCCCCTCCTAAAAAGAATTTCGACCCGAAATTCGAAAGGAATCAAATTGAAACGAGGATGAATAATGTCTAACGTACCAAATGAGGATATAAACGAAGAATTTCTGATTCTAACTCCCATGTTGCTTCATCCATATTATGATGGAGCCAAAGGACCTTCACTAACGGAATAACTTTGTTACGAAGAATCTTCTCCTTGCGGTCTAAAATTTTGACCGGTAGAGTTTTATAAGAAACACTCATCGATTTCTAATTCTTCCGCCGCTAGAACATGTGACGAATCGGGGATATACTTTTTAAGCATAGATACATGAAAAACATCGTGTACTCGCTCAAGGGAAGATGGTAGCGCTAATTGGTATGATACATTACCAACACGTCTTATGATCTCGAAAGGACCTATGTAGCGCGGTGCTAGCTTGCCTTTGCTACCAAAGCGAATGATTCCTCTATTAGCTTTCACCTTCAAAAACACAAAATCACCCACTTCAAATTGTAGTGGGCTTCTTCGTTTATTAGCGTAGCTCTTTTGACGACTTTGGGTTGTGGTCAACCGTTGCTTGATAACTTGAATCTTTTCAGTCGTCTCTTCCACAAGTTGTGGCCCAATAAGTGCTGCTTCTCCAGCTTTAGTCCAACACATAGGTGAGCGACACGGTCTTTCATATAAGGCTTCATACGGTGCCATTCCGATACTTGCTTGAAAACTATTATTGTAAGCAAATTCCTCTAACGATAAATGGTCATCCCAACTGCCTTGAAAATCTAAAACACACGCTCGTAACATATCTTCAAGAATTTGTACAGTTCGCTCCGATTGGCCATCAGTTTGCGGATGAAATGCAGTACTCATCTCAAGTCGGGTGCCAAGTGCACCTTAAAATGCTTTCCAAAATCGTGATGTAAAGCGTGCATCTTCTATCAGATACAATGGAAATGGGGACTCCGTGAAGGCGTACAATCTCTCGTACGTAGAGTTTAGCAAGTGTCTCGGGTGAGTCGGTATCCTTCATTGGTAAGAAATGGGCTGATTTGGTGAGACGGTCGATAATTACCCAAATAGCATTATGCTTCTGTTGTGTCCTCGGTAGCCCCATAAGGAAATCCATCGTAATATTTTCCCACTTCCATACAGGAATAGGGAGGGGTTGAAGTTCACCGGCTGGTCTTTGATGCTCGATCTTGATTTTTTGACAAGTGAGGCATTTTGATACATAAGTGGCAATTTCTCGTTTCATTCCCATCCATTGATAAGTGTGTCGGATATCTTTGTACATCTTTGAGATTCCAGGATGGATAGTGAATTTGGACTTGTGGGCATCATCTAGGATTTCTCGCTTAATGTCTTCATTGTCCTTCGGTACAAGGATTCTTCCTTTATAATGTACACCACCATCAGCATCAATAATGTGATGTTCAACTAATTCTCCACTTTCTAACTTCTTTTTAATTTCAGCAATTTCTTTGTCTTCAGACTGACTTTGAATTACTCGGTCTTGAATGAATGGTCGAATAATGATGTTGGCAAGAAAAGCAACATTTTCTCGAAGATCAACAACCAAATTAAAGTCTTGTAACGCTTGACAAAGTTTCCACTCCCGACACCGTAGAGAGGATAAGGACCCTTGGTTCTTTCGGCTAAGCGCATCGGCAACAACATTCGCCTTCCCAGGGTGATATTGTAGAGTGAAGTCATAATCTTCAAGAAATTCCATCCATCGAAGTTGTAGGAGATTAAGGTCACGTTGGGTGAAGATATACTTCAAGCTTTTATGATCTGTATAAACTTCAAATTGCTCTCCGTATAGGTAGTGTCGCCATAACTTCAAAGCAAAAACTACAGCAGCAAGTTCAAGGTCATGGACTGGATAATTTCTCTCGTGGGTTTTTAACTGGCGCGAACCGTAGGCAATAACATTTTCCTCTTGCATAAGAACACAACCTAATCCGGTACGAGAAGCGTCACAACATAGTACATAACCACATCCTTGTTCAGGTAAAACAAGTACGGGCGCAGACGTTAGTCGACGCTTGAGTTCGTTAAAAGATTCTTCACATTTATCGGTCCAACACATAAGGAACACCTTTTTGGGTAAGCCTCGTGAGCGGTGCAGCAATCTTAGAGAACTCTTGAACAAAACGTCGATAGTAACCAGCAAGACCAAGAAAACTTTGGATTTCAGTAACATTCTTCGAATGTTGCCAAGAGGATATGGACTGGACTTTAATGGGGTCAATGGATATACCACCACGAGATACCACATGACCAAGGAATTTGACCTCATCCTTCCAAAAGTCACACTTGCTAAATTTAGCATAAAGACGATGTTCGCGAAGAAGTTGAAGGGCTATACGAAGATGTCGATCATGTTCTTCATCGGTACGGGAATAAATAAGAATGTCGTCTATAAACACCACAACAAAAGAATCAAGATAAGGTCAAAAGACGCGGTGCATAAGATCCATAAATGCCGCAGGTGCATTGGTCAAACCAAAAGGCATCACAAGAAACTCGAAGTGGCCATAATGGGTGTTGAATGCAGTTTTGGGAATATCTTCTTCCCGAACCCTTAGTTGATGGTAGCCCGATCGAAGATTAATTTTTGAGAAGCGGAGAGAACCACGTAGTTGGTCAAAGAGATCATCAATGCGAGGTAAAGGGTATTTATTCTTGATGGTGACTTGGTTAAGCTTGCGGTAATCAACACATAGACGAAGTGAACCATCAGCTTTCTTAGCAAAAAGAACTGGTGCTCCCCATGGAGAGGTACTATAACGGATAAAACCTTTGGCAAGAAGGTCATCAAGTTGGGTTTTCAACTCCTGGAGCTCGGGGGGCACGAGTCGGTAAGGGGAAAAAGAGATAGGTGAGGTATTGGTTTGTAATTCAATGGTGAATTCTATCTCACAGTGAGGGGGTAAACTCGGTAAATCGTCGAGAAAAACATCAAGAAAATCACATACGGTGGGTACATCGCTCGGTGACAACTTAGGTGCTTCGATATTAGTGAGACTAGCCAACCAACTAATATAATCTCGTTGTTCCATACGCATAGCAAATGAATAAGGGTGGAATTCAGAATTTCTACCCATAAAAGCAACACGAACACCCCAAGGTAAAGTAACAATAACCCTTTTGTTATAACAATCGATGACCGCTTGGTACTTCGACAACCAATTCATACCCAAAATAACATCATACAAATCCATATCTAAAATGATAAAGGAATCCTCTATGAAACACTCACGATCAACAAAAATTACAACGGAGCAACTACAGCTCAATCTAACTGTGCCATTAGCGGGTGTACCGACAGTTAAAGGAAAGTCCAACTCATAAGTAGGCAAGCCCAAACAAGTAATGACTGATGCTGAAATGAATGAATGAGATGCACCCATATCAAATAATACCCTCGCTCCGGTGTTAAAAACAATAAGGTTACCTTCCATGGCAGTAAGCTTGGTCGGATTAGAAGATTGTGTAATTGAGTAGACACGACCTGATTGGGTGGTTCCATGGGCAAAGGAGCGAGATTGAGATGGTTCATTATGGCGCTGAAATTTTGATAAGCTTGATACGGCGTTGGATTGTAATTAGAACGAGTGAAACTTGGAGAGGGTCCTCGAAAGTTTCCTTGAAAATTTCGACCACCACCATGACCAATGAATCCACCTCGAACTCGGCCACTACTTTCACCTTGATCATTACCACCACGCCGGTTGGATACATGGCTATACGATTCAACCATCTTTGAGTTTTTAGGACATTTAGCTCGTCTGTGCTCATATTCACCGCAAGAGTAACATAAAATCGGTCTTGAGTTCGGGTTTCCATCGATAATCCGTAAAGAGGTATTCAAAGTTTGAGAATTGCTGCTATTTTTCTTACTTGATTTGGGGATAAAGGTTGAACTTTCGGCTTTTCTTTTGTTGCCCCTCCTCAAAGGTTCGGTTTCACGGTACTCGGCATCCATTCTTAAAGCAGCTTCAACAAGTTCCCTGTAATTATTAAACTTTTGAGACCCAAGATTAATACGATACATCGGACGTAACCCATTCTTAAATCTCCTCATCTTCTCTTGTGGGTGGGTATGGAAAGTCTCTTCATAAATGCTTAATTCTTCAAACTTCATCCGATAGTCTTCAACAGTTCCGGTGCCTTGAATTAGTTGATCTAATTGAGAGAGCTTTTCATTCTTATGGGCTTCCGATACATACTCTTGAAGAAAAGCGGTGGTAAATTGCTCCCACGTACGAACAGCAAAACTTTCTTTTGTGTGTCTCCACCATAAAGCAGCTCGGTTGGTAAGTCGGTTCGTGGCAACTTGCACTCGGTATCTATTGGGCACTTCAAGATTAGCAAGGCGCTCGGTGATTTGGTACAACCAACTATCGGCATCTACAGCCCCGATTTTCCCATCAAAAGTTGGAGGGTGCATTTGCTCGAAAATTTTAATGCATTCAGCGGGGGTAAGCTCTCGTCGGTTTTCTCAGTTAATAGCATCTTGGAAAATGGGTTCATTTTGAGGGATTACCGGTTGATTTTCGGTGTGTTGGAGCCCTTGGTTTTGGTTTTGGTTACCCGGTGGGATTACGGTGTGGGCATTAGTGTTTTCATTGTGGTTTTGGCCTTGTGAGTTGGTTAAATTTGGGTTAGAAGCAAGCAAAGTTGTAAGACTTATCATCGCTCTCACCATATTATCCATTTGGTTCATAAAAACATTTGGATCAAAAGTTTGTAGGAGTGGGTTTTGTTGCATGGGGACTTGAACGGGCTGACTTTGTGGAGGTTGTACAGCTGGTACCGAAGGTGTAACGACTGATGGTGGCACTTGAATGGGGTTACTATTCATAGATCGTTTCGGTCTACCTTTACCTTGGGCCGTAAAAGTAGGCTTGGCTTTGCCAGGAGATTTTCCTCGTCCCTCGCTTACCTTTCGGAGGCATACTTTATACACGAAGAAAATCAAGAAAATTTTGTAATAATAATGTGATTACGGAGGATCGAAATATAATAATTGAGCATAAACAGAAAAGAAGAGAAGACGACACAATCCCATATCAACCCATATTGCGTCCTAATGATGACTTAAACCTTAGCCTCTGATACTAACTTTGTAACGCCCCGAATCCCACACCCCGGGGTAGCGGGGACACTACGGTATTCACCTATATGGCGGATATAAATTTCGGATAAACTAGTAACACATACATAATGAATGATTACCCCGTAAATGCTAATGTGGTGGTCCCCATTCCGGGGGCTCCTCACCCCGTGGCGGTGGCACCTCTTCCTTGCTTCTGTGCACGGTTTCCGGTCTTTTCATCCGAGGGGCTCTCCGTCCCAACTTACAAACCAACCACAAATACAAGCACAAGTACAATATCCATACAATACACAATTTACATTAAATGTGTCTTTAAACCAAGTTTAAGTACCAACACTAAAGGAAATTCCATAAATAATTTTTAAAGTAAACTTATTCAATTATACCAATAATTTATGGGCAAGGTATACTATGACGAATTCACTGTTCATCATCAAAACTTGACTATAAAACCCATATAACAATAAAACTTGCAAATTCATATATCAAATACCATCATCACAACTTCATAGTTCAATTAATAGCAATTTAGAAAATCATCTATTCTCTAAAATAGCAAATCTAAGATTCATATGGGTGGAACTCAAAATTAACAATTTAGAGTATAAAACATGTAAATTAGAGTAGAGAAGAGAAGTTTACTCATGTTCCCACCTCAAATAAAGGATTGATGAAGAATTGAAGTAGTTGAGTATGAAGAACTTGAAGGATCCTTGGATGAATTGAATGATTCAAAGGAGGAGGATGATGAAATCTTGTTGATGATGTTGCTAGCTTGTGATTTCTAGTAATAGAATGGATTTAGTGATTTAATTTGTGATGAATCAAGGTTTTAGGATGAGGAAAATAGAGAGAAGTGCTCTGATTTCGCGGGTTTGGAGAAGGAGAAAATGAGAAGTGTGTAGAAGAGAAGAGTATATGTGGAACAAAAAGAAAATCACCAAAATACCCCTGTTTTCGCGTCACTATGCGTGACCAGTAGCTTCGGAGCTAATTTTAGGCTAGTAAATGTCTGAACTGGAAAAGTTTCAGTAGGAAGAAGTTTTATCACTTCGAGTCTTCTTTCTAACGATATAAAGAACGCCAAAATCGGAGTTCTGAACGAAAAGATATGATCGAAATGGTAACACTGCACAATTGTCTAAAATATTTTTATTTCTCCATAATTTGTAGGCTAAACATGTAGGTATCTAGAATAGGTTAAATGTATCCGAACAAGGACTAAGATGAATAAAACAAAGAGAATTACAATAAAGAGTGTAAAAAGTGGGGACACAGTAATCAAACCCGAACATAATTATCAATAAATATAATCTCAAATCATATCCAACTAATGAAATTTGTATGACAAATATCAAAATAAAAAAAAAATTAAGCTCATATAAAGGTATAAATCAAGGATGCTCATGCTCAAATGCAAATGCAAATGCTACGGGTATTACAAGGATGCACCTTATTCATAACTAACTTCTGCACTTTACAGGTGTCAAACTAACATGCGTCTGAACGCTCATATCGGCAACAAGTGTTGATCGTATTCCCTTAGTACAGGTGTCTTCTCCGTATTGGGTGGAACGCCCCTATCAACATCCATACATCTTTGATTCTTTTGGCTTTACTTGGCTTGGGAAACTTTGCTCGGCTACGCGTTCCCTACTCTCCGCTCTCAATGAATTGCTCCACAAACACTAAGTTGGCACTTTGACGTTTGGCCCAATTGGTGGTACCACTTTCATGTTCCCATAGTTGTATACAATTATTATTTTTTAATAAAAGGTGTGTACAAAGAATTTGTTCTTCAACAAAATTAAATTTGACAATTGAATTTCATTTATATAAAAAAATAAAATAATACACACCCTGTGTATATAATTTCCTCTTTTCTTCAAGAAATAAATTATTATACATGCATGTCTATGTATATTTTACATTAATTTTGTACGAATTTCACAATGGATACTGCAAAAAAATAAAAATTAAATTAAAAAAATTAAAACAAATGTACATAGCTTTGAAATTGACATATGAAGTTTACTTATAAAAAAATTAATACACACTCTGTGTATATGAATTTTATTTTCTCAATTTTCAAAAAAATAATTATACTTTTTTTACGCATCTTTTACGTTGACCTATGAATTTGACAATCATACTATAAAAAAAATAAAAAAATAAAATTATACATGTGCAAGTAGCTCTTAAATTGACATATAAATTTCACTTTTTTGTTATAATAAAAGAAAGCTATACCCATCATATGAATTTCACGATCAACAATATCAATGAGGTTCACAAATTATCAATAGAAGAAAAAGAAGTAAAAGTTTCTCTTAAAAAAAAAAAAACCTAATTTAACCACCTATTCCATTACGTACTCCCCTCACCCTCACTCATCCCCCTCCCTCCTCCCTCCTACCACTAAATACTCTTATACATTCACTTTAATTTCTATTGGCTGCATTTAAAAAAAAATGAGGTTTACTTTATGCTGATATTACACAAAGTATGATTTCACTTCTCTAAAGAACAAAGTAGTAATTAATACATACCACTGTACATGAATTTCATTTTTTTCTTCCAAAAATAAAAAATACAAATTAATAACACATGTCTACAATCTTCAATTTTACCTACTAAATTCACAATCAATATTGCAAAAATATACAAAATAAAACTAAAATAGAAAAACATTAGACATATGTACTTATGTTTTAAATTGACATTTGAATTTACTTTTTCAGATTTTTTTTTAATAAAAGGTTGTATTAATTCTTTCTTCAAGAAAAAAATTAATACAACCTGTTTACAAGATCAATATTTTTTTTATAAAAGGTGTATTGAATTTTTTTTAATAAAAGGTGTGTACAAAGAATTTGTTCTTCAACAAAATTAAATCTGACGCATGAATTTCATTTATTTGAAAAAATAATACACACCATGTTTATATAATTGCCTCTTTTCTTCAAGAAATGAAATTGTTATACATGTCTACGTATCTTTTACATTAATTTGTATTAATTTCACAACGGATACTAAAAAAAATTAAAACTGCGTACGTAGCTTTGAAATTGACATATGAAGTTCACTTATAAAAAAAAAAAATACACACCCAGTGTATATGGATTTCATTTTATCGATCTACAAAAAATTATTATACCTTTTTCACGCATCTTTTACATTGACCTATGAATTTGACAATCATTACTGAAAGAAAAAAAAAAGAAAAAAAAAACCCTACAGATTTACAAGTAGCTCTTAAATTGACATATAAATTCACTTTTTCTTTAATAAAAAAAAGGTGCACCCATCATATGAATTTCACGATCAACAATGTCAATAAGGTTTACAAATTATCAATAGAAGAAAAAGAAATATAAGGTTTTCTTTAAAAAAAAAAAAAAAGAACCACCAACTAAACCCCCTCTCCCACTACTCTCTCTCTCTCCCCCTCCCACTAACTACTTTAATCCATTCACCCTAATTTTACAGGGAAAAAAAATTAACACACTCTTTGTATATACCAATGGCTACATTTAAAAAAAATGATGTTTACTTTATGGCAGTATTACACAGAATATGATTTAAGGAATTGTCTCTATTTTATCTATTCATACGTCACACATGAAAATATCTATTTTCACAACTCTTGGGTGTTACTTTATAATTTCTTATTTGTCAATGTTTATACAACCACCTAGTCAATCAATTATTCTTCCCCGCTGGCCCATTGCTCTTAAACTTAATGGTAGAGATGTAGGAAGATTGATACTGAAAGAACTACGAACAGAAAAAACTAAAGGTATAGTACATGCATTTGTAATAAATCACTTGATTTCGTATTAACACATTATCTCTAAATATTTTCAGCAATGCTATATGTGGTGGTCAACCAATGGCAGTGGTAATTTAATTTTTCACTTTTTATTTAATTCATAAGTTTGTTCTTTCTTTTATTTTTAATTATCCTCTTAATCAATCAGCTTACTTACTGAACCTTCCATATTGTAGTTTTATCAACATTACAAATCATATGAAGTGAATGACTATATAAGGATGTGTCTAAACGCTACAAGGTGAAATATAATATTCATTCGTAGAATGACACTATATAATACTCGATTAATTAAAAATTTTACACAATATATTTATTTTTATTTTGTTTCAAGTTTGCTGCGTATGTCATAAAACAATTATAAGAAGGACCGCTTTTACTAACATTCTTTCCACAAATTGTTATTTTAATAAATCTTTCATATGTTCTATTGTACTTTATGATTCTTTTTCTTAATTTATTGATACACTCCATTTTGTAAGAACTTCTTTTGTTTCTCCTATAACTGTTATGTTCATTACATAATTTAGTTTGATATTAGTTACTTACTTCCTTAGCTCCATTGAATGGCTTACCACGAAACATCACTAACGAAATACAAAATTTTTGTTATACACACGTAGGGTGTTCCGGGAAGCTAATAGTAATTAGCCAATACAAGGACAAGAACGCCACATTATACTAATATTCATCTTCTACTCAAATCCCCCCCCCCCCCCCCCAAAAAAAAAAAAAAATTATGTACCAATATTTGTACAAGAACAACAATAGATTCAAGAATAAGAATAGACAAATAGAAATATTTGTACAAGAACAATAACAACAACAAATTCAAGAATAAGAATAGAAAAATAGAAGAAGAAGAAGAAGAAGAAGGTTCAACGGATCCAACGCCACACCTACATAAAATCCAAGCAAATTGACCTTTACTTGAAAGATGGACATATAAATAACTCTCCAAAAATCTAAAAAGGTTCAACATTAACAAACTGAAAATCAAAAATATTATTAACATTTTAACAAAAGAAAAAGTTTCGGATTTTTGCAATGAAGGCTAGGGTTGGATACTATGTCCTTAAGAAAGTTTCGCCCTCGCTAAGTTGCTTACGGACTCTTTGACGTTGTCTCCTAGGATACAATGATTACTGCGTACTTAAGTAGCACTACAATAAGTACACTATAGCGAATCAGTGATTGTTGCACTCTCATATTGGACTTAAAGAACAAAGTGAATGACTTGAGAAATGGAGAGAAATGGGATAACAATTTTCTAGTTACAATTAAATAAAGGATAAAGGTTTATATATGATTAGATGAGTCTTTTCAGAAAAAAATGTATGTCTCTTTATAAGGGATATTTTAGAAATTGTAAATAAATGGCTTCTCCAAAAAGACATGTCCATTGCCAAAGACATGCCCATTCAAATGGTAATATCCATTAAAATTAAATTAATTTTCACTCAAATTATTAATATTTGATTAATAATTCCAACAATCCCCCACACGAGTGAAAATGTCAAAGAGGAAAATAGATACAAAAAGACTAAACGAATTGATAAAAGCTTGAATTGACAAATTTATAAGAGTGCAATAGAAGATTATATGCACGGGGATAGATAGTCAAACAACTTTGAATCTTCCCTAGTGAAAGACTATCGGTTTTACTGTTAGAATGAGAGGACTAATTTTTGCCTTGAACTGTCAACCGTTTGTGTAAATCAAAACAATAGACTTCACACACAAACCTTCTTATAACCATCAATTCTTATTATTATGTTTATTTTGGCCCTAAACAACTCCTAATTTCATGAGGGCTTTAGAGAATCTAGCCTTTTTTTGTCAACACTCATAGAAGCAGCCACTCTACACACTCACATAAATGACTTCTATTAAGGATATCCTGTTATACCCCACTTAGAATTTTTTAGGTATAGAAGTCATTAAAAGCATAGCTTATATGAACGGCAATGCAAGCAACATTGAATTATCATAGGAATTGTTAGAGATAATTATATCCTAGTGCTATAAGCAAAAGACACATGAGATTCATTTTTCCATTTGAACCTAGATCTTGGGATCTCCAGTCATTGGGTAGGGTGCCATCAAGGTAATATTTCTTTAATAGGCTTATAATGGGCCCATTCTCGTCAACAAACTCCTTGCTTTCTAATATACGGATCCTTATTCTTCGTTAGGCCTAACATTATCATCGTAACCAAAAATGAATACAAATATTTTTGATATTACATCTATGAAAGAGATATGTCTTAGGACTATTCATAGATTATGATTTGTACTTGGATATCTTACGCTTATTGTCATTAATAAAGTTTATTTCATTTTACTTTATATTCTTTTGTAAATAATATTTATTAATACTAGTTCATCAAGTATGTGACTAGATTGTGGGATGCTAGTAATGTTATAATAATATTGTTTAGATGTCCCTGATCATGTGTTAATAACCTAGGATCACATTTATATAATGATTAGAGTATGGGTCAGCTGATGACTATGTTCCACAAGTCATGGATATGGAGATATCAAGCTGAACATACTAATACTTATTGGAGAACAAAGTATTGGACCGACCCACTTTGGGGACACTGCGAGGAGTGTTACATAATGTCATCAGTGATGTTTCCCATTTATGATATCGTATTATCCTCAGACCTGAGATCGCCATGGTTACCAATATAGGGATTAGCATGTCAGGCATTATCAAACGTTGCTTTTGACCGAGTAATTATAAAGATGATGATCGATCATACTATGAACTATGTAGAGGTATGTGGTAGATCAAGATGGGATTTGTCACTATCATATAATGAGAGAAATATCTTTGGGCCCCTTGATAAGTGTAATTAATATCTGCATGGCCATGCACAAATGAGATGTCATTTGTTTTTAGATTAATTATACTTAGAGATCAAGAAATAAAGATTGAACTATACAAGAATGACACTTGCCTAGTCTTGTGTTCAATTTAGATATCGATTGACAAAAGGAGTTAATATGTGGAATATCATTTTAAGGTTGTGTTGTTTTGACCATTATACCCTTTGGGTAATAGTAATGTTTTACTAGAGACCGCTTACTATTCGTATAATAAAACGGGATTTTAATTATACTGCCAAAGTGTATAAACCTACAAGGTCGCACACCAAAACGAGTTGGATCAAAACGAATTGAAAAACGGGCCAAGTTGGACTTGGGCCTAATTTGTTTTGTTGCTTAGGGTTTCTCACTAGGGTTCCCCTTTAAAAGTGACTGTTGTACCTCTTGGCCGTCCAAGAGAGAAAAATAGAGGCAGAGTACAAAATTAGTGTGTGAACCCTAAAGGCGCTAGTACACCAAGCAAGGATCCGCTCTAGTTCGTGTGTGCATACCGTAGAGGCGTTGTATCATCAACGCTAGAACGACAACAACGGAAGGTTCTGTCCACCGTGTTCATCACCTTTAATTCGAATCTCATACAAGGTATGTCTTTTATCGATTTTTATTGAACAGTACAGATCCTAGGGTTTAATGATTAGTGCATAAATTAATGTATGTGATGCATGATTAGTGCCCTAATTCCCTACAATCTACGAGGTTTATGTCATGACATACTATTAATTTATTTTGGAATATCCTCTTTCTATTTTGTCACTCAACTGACGGAGTTCAAAAAATTCAAAGCACCCAAATAAACCATAAGCGCTCATCATAATATACCTCCATAATCATTAACTTGCACACACGCACTATCTATCATGCATTGTCGTGAGTGTGAAATTACCCTATTCAACTCCAGAAATTTTGTTTACGGAGTAGGGAGTTTACCCGTTTGGGTCAACATAAACTGAAAGTTTTGATTTTCACTTTCATTGGCCTAGTACCAAACTGAGGTATATCGAGCGATGAGGACACTCATGTACCCATAATGTATATCAAAAGATTCTTGCATGTACTCACCCTTGGGGTATATAGCAAGATCTGTCAAATAGGTGGCAGCCTTAAACCTTACCCCTTTAAACCACGCTTGCATATAGGATGTGTCAGCCGATACACATGATTTATGCATGTTTTCATGTTTTCTAAACCAACAGTCATGAGAATATCGAATAAAAGGCCTTGTCATACATACCAACTCTTGGTTTGGCAAGTACGACCAGTTGTTATCCAACCCCATCCGTAGAAATCTCTCACTAAACTCATTTTGTGAGAATTTTCTTATCACTATTTCCATCAAAAGCAACTATAAGATTAGAGAACTTCGTAATTTTAAAAAAAATATAATTCAAAATAAGTTTTCCAAAAATGAGTGATTTCTAAAACAAATATTCCGAAAAATAATTTTCAAAATGGAAAGTTAAAAGGGCACCCCGGGAATGCTTATTCCTACCCCAAACCTATCAACATGGCACTCAAGTTGTTGTTGTTGGTTCATTTTCGCTTAACAAACAACCAAAAGTGGTTTTCGATTTACTTTCATGTCGAGTCTTCCGAGAATTATGCGATCGTTGGCAGAGTATTAGTTCTTCCTTATTTCAGTTTGTTTTTTCCTCATTTATCATGAGCTCAGGTTATTGTGACTCATACTGGCCAATTAGGCTGGTAGAGATCACACAAGACGCCTTACAAGACTAGATTCAACTTCCATCATGCCTCCCTGTCGAGGAAACAATTTGTGTGATTGCTTGATTGATATAATTGCTAGAAAACAGAACACATATTTTAACATTAAAATTGACTAGACCTAGGGTTTTAATTCTATTTATCAAATCTAAAATTATTTTTGATAAAAACCCTAAAATCAACCTAGGCAATAAGATCCTTAAAATTTTTCTTCAGCCTGTTTGGCCAGGAGACCCGCTTTCTTATTCGAGCTTTGGGGACCTTGATGAACACAACTTTTTTTAATGTTTGGGCCGTAGCCCAGGCCTTAACCAGGTAAGCAGACATGTGGTCTTCTTTGGCCGTGTTGTTGCCTAAGATTTGCCCTACAATGACAGAGGGTCATTTTACATCATTACCTAGTTTTCCCTCAGGTCTTTATCTATCCTCATACCTGCCAAGATGGCCTCGTACTCGGACTCGTTGTTGGAGGCTTTGAATAAGAACTTCAACGCTATTTTCAGTGTGTTCCCCTCAGGAGTGAGAAACACCAGGCTTACTCTGGAGCCTTGTCAGTTAGACGCCCCATATGCATGGATAATCAAGATAGTAAACTCTGGTAGAAGGTGAGGGAGCTATACGGAGCTAGACATGTTTGGGTTATATAGTGATAGGATTTGAGGATGATCTTCCACTATTTCCTCATGAAACTTTCTACCGCTTGACTTTTCATTAAGGTCCTTGGTTTATAGGAGAGAACAAATTTTCCTAACTCTACTGCCCAAATGGCCAATCTCCCTAACTATTCTGGCTTATCCAAGATTATTCGCAAAGGCTTATCAGTGAGCACGTCTATCATGTGGGCTTGAAAATATGGCCTTAGCTTTCTAGAAGTGATGAGGAGAGCGTAAGCCAACTTTTACAGCCTGGGATAATTGAGCTCAGCAACATATAAGGCCTTACTAGTGTAGTATAGGATCAACATTGAGTCTGTGCACCATCACTTTTTGGTTCAGATCCTTCATATCCAAGTCGCACTATGTGAAGATGTCCGAGTTAGCTTTGATGCATTGAAAGAGCTCTGCTCTGGTTTCAGGACTGAGTTGATTACTAACCTTTAGGACTTCATTAGGTCGAGTGGGGTCTAGGATCAACTCCTCCAGACCTTCAATCGGTTTTCCCCTTAGCTCATTTTTTTATTATTGTAGAGTGTCGATTTATAGACTCTCTTTATTGCTGAGCTTAAGAGGCGCTCCATTTTAGTTGTGAAGATCTCTCTGAGTCTTATTTTTTTCATGGCCAGAAAGTGGCAAGATCTCGCTTTGGATTGGCTCCCCTTGACCTGTCCAACACCATGGGGATTGGGAACCTCTTAACCAAGTGGCACGTTGAAATGGAAAACCCGATTTCATTAAAGGCCTCTCTCCCCAAAATAATGTTGTAGTTGGGGGAATTGTCCAGGACTAAGAAGTCTGCCAAGGTTGTGACCTACTAGGGGTCCCCAGGCTCATTGACAACATTATTACTTCGAGGGACCTGGTTCGTTCTCTTGAGAAACCCACCAAAGTAGCTGATGTGGGGGTCAAGTGGTCGAGGGTGAAACGCATGGCCTTAAAGGCGCTATAATACATAAGGTTGGAGGTCGCCCCAATGTCCACGAGTATTTGATGAATATTGTAGTTACCAATCAGAGCTGTTATCACCAACAAGTCATCATGGGGAGCTCCAGCTTGTTTAAATCCTCACCGATGAAAGTGAGGACAATTAGGACAGTCTTTTGTAGCTTGGCAGGTTTGAAGTGGAGTACGTCTATTTTCATGCTGTTGGTTTGCACTTTTCAGGTGTAGATCTTTATTGACCTATTGCTTTGACCAAAAATGGAGGATTCCCCTTCAATCATCATAATTTCTCCTATGTGGTGTTTGCTTTTTTCCTTGGGAGGCTCCTTAGCCATTTTGTTTACATACTGGTGGAGTTGACCTCTTTGGATGAGCTTTTCTATCTCCTCCTTGAGCTTACAGCAATCATCAGTTTTGTGCCTATGATCCTTGTGATACCTACAATACTTCGAGGTGTCCCTTTTCTTTTTAAAGGTTTTCATCTTCTTGGGTTCACGGAGCTGCCCCGGATCTAATTGGGTATAGACTTTGCCCAACGATATTGTTAGTGGGGTGAGCTGCTGCCAAGGTTTGCCTTCTGCTAAATCATACTTACCTTTCTTGTTCCCTTTTTCTTGGTCATAGGGAGGATTGTGTTCCCTTTGGCGCTTAAAGGAAGGCAAGAGAGCTAACAGGCTTGACAGGTTGTGGGCCTTGAGGGTCTCCTATATATTGATCTTCTTATTGACCTCATTTAAGAGCTTGGGCATGGTTTTAGGGGCCATCCTGGCTAACGTCATCAAGTAGTAAGGGGAGCTGACCCTTTCTATAAAAGCAGCCACCACAACTCTTTTATTGAGGTTGTTGATCATCAAGCTTTCTTGGTTGAAGCAGTAAGCGTAGTCCTTCAGAATTTTAGTTGACATCTTCTTAATAGTGAAGAGGTAAGAAAAGGGTTTAGATTACCTACGTATCCTAAGGAAATGAGATACAAATCCAGTGATGAACTCTTATGAGCTTTGAACTGGGTCAAGAGAAAGACTGTTGCACCACATTCAAGCTGACCCTTGAGGGTTGTGACAAAAAAGCTTTATATATGATGCCACCAGGAATACTTTGGAGCCCAATCATATTGCCATATTACTGCAGCCGACATACGAGTCCAAGGTTGGGAGTTTGAACCTTTTTGGGACTGGCATGTCTAAATGTGATCCGTAAACAGGGACTCTGAGTCCTTCACTATGGCTGCCACCAAGTTGCCTCCAGAGTGGCCCACCATTTTTAGCATTTCAGCTAGTTGGATCTTCATCTCAGATGAGAGTCTCCTTTCTATTCTTTTGGACAAACCCTTTATTGGATATTTTGTGGAATAAGGACTGTCGAGGTTTTGTGTTGTTTCCTGAACAGGAAGGAGGGGAGGTCGGCCTCCTACTTCCCCGCCTTGATTTTATGTGGTTCCTACCTAGCGCCCTTATTGAACAACATTCACTTATTGGTTCCTTGAGGATGGAGGAGGAGGTTTGACTAAAATCTCCTTATAAAAGGTCTCATGTCTTACATTGAACTGATCAACCTCGGTCCCACTATTCCTACTATGACTCCGTCCAGATCCTCTGCGTCAGTACCCTAGCCTATGGACGGCTGGAACTCGCACGGTGACTAGAGGCATAGATGCGGATGTAAAGGCCGAGGCCAACTTGTTTCTCATGCTGAGCTGGGGTGTCTCCCTCTGAGCTATGAGTCTATCAATTAGGACTTGAAAGGCAGCATGTTATGCTATCAGTCCTATTAAAGGGTCTGATTGGGTGTGTTCTGAAGAGGACATAATGGACTATATATATTTTTAACTTTCAAGAGGGGTGTAACTTTTGGAGAAATGTCTTTCCAACAAACGGGTCCAAACTGTCGGTATAAAAACTTAGAACTTGTTTTTCTAAACACATAGTCAAATGATTAAGTGATGATTGGGGTGACATGGCATATAAAGTTGCACTTTTGTAAGGATTAGATATAGGAGAACAAGACAAGGATATATAGAGGATGTTCACCCTTTATGCGAATAAGGGTTAATCTTCCTCTTATGAATTGAACTCAGAGCTTAAGGATGCCTCGTATTATTATAAAGAACAAGTTCTGATTACAATTGAATTTGTCTATTAGATTATTCTATCCTCTCAATACAAGTGCTGAAGGCTATTCATGGTCCTTATACCTTGGGTCTAGAAGCTCTACAATGCGCCTTAGACCTCTTTCTCTTTCTCTCTCTCTTTAGTTTTACTTTCTTGCCTTGTGGCTTTGTTAAAAACTTGGTTGTTGAGGGAAGTTAATGCTTCCTTATATGTGTATAAGATAATAAGACATCTAGCATGTATGGAGCAATTTGCTCTCAGCCACTGGATCATTGCAGCATACTCGATTCATGACCTTGCTTCTCCTCTTAATGTGGGGCATTAAATGTATTTGGTATGTATTTAATGAAGTTGAGGGAGATTTTGCACCTCCTAGAGAGTTAGTAGCAGTTGCAATGTCTCCTTCAACTACTCTGATAGAGCAGTTAAACAAGACTTACGGGCTTACTTCAGCTCGGTGATGGAGTTCGAATGGTCGAGCTTTAAAAGACCGCGGGCTCGAATATATGTTGGTCGGATTTTAACCCTAGAGGGAGGTGAATAGGGTTTTCGAAATTTAATGCAGAATTAAAAAGTTTCAAGAAAAGTTTTAAGAATAAAACTTTAACTCAATGAATATCAAGGAAATATGCAAAGCAATCAATCTCAAGAACAAGCAACAAGTATAAATGCAAGTATTTAAAGATCTTGAGTTAGAAAGATTAAACCAAATGAGCCCAAGTCGTTTTGTTCTCGTGTTTCGGTTGTTTAGACCATACGTTCGCTCCCGGATAGTGTCCCTGAGAAGTTCTAATAAAATCGATTTTCTTTCGGGTGAAAACCAAACCTTTACAAGTGTAATCTTTCTCACTACACTCAATAAATGTTGTCTTCTCATAACTCTCAACAAGTGTGATTATACTCACCACACTCAACAAGTGTGATTCTACTAATCACCCTCAACACAAGAATTAACCTTCTGCTTTCCTATGAGATAACCCTCTCACAATTGATGAATAAAGATTATTTGGTGATTCACACCAATCGACAATAACTCTCAAGTATTTACAAGATACAATTGAAGCTCACACTAAAGTTATCAAGATTGATCAAGACAACATAGCTCAAAATGATTAATATGATCAATGAATGATTTAAATCTCTTCAATCTTAGTAGATGATGAATATGAGGTATTAGAATGGATTGAAGTGTGTAAAAATGAGTTTAGAACATCCTATATATAGTTCCTAAGTCAATATACCCATTGGAGGGTTTTAAGGAAGGTTGTTGTATAAGATGGGCCTAAAAACACTATTCCAACAGCTATTTTTTTGCCATTAGTCGACTGAGTGGCCATCAGTCGACTAATTCTCTTCCTTTAGTCGACTGATGGGCATTGCCTTGTTTTTAGAGAGATAGTTGTAGACATGCAATTTTACCCTATTTGTTTTGACCATCTCTCCTAATACAGCTGTTGGATCATGCTAAAATTTTGCATATAAACACTATAAGATGTTTTCTAGCTAGAGTTAAAATTTCAGAATGATCGAAGTTCGGGAAGGCCTCCATCAGAGCATTAGATCAAACTACGCAAAAAATGAGCGAATCTAAAATTTGGGAAAATAAACATTTTTGCTTGAAAACATAAGGAGGCTAATAAAACTTATTATAAACATGTTTAAGAGTATTAAAACAATAATTTAGGAATTAAAACATTTTGGGAAAGTTTTGATAAATTATAAGCCTCGGAGTCATTTTGTAAGATTGATTTTATGCAATTTAACAAGCTAAATAAGATGTATAATGCATGACTAATATTTGAGCTATAGAGATTAATCAATCAAGAAACTTAACATAAATTCTAAGCACTCACTCAATTATCGAATTATCGAATTAACAAGTCTTCGAATGCTTTGATTTGTTTATTCAATATGATCTTCACTTGCATCATTTGCTTTGAAAAATTTTCATCTATTCCTTTAATCTTTATGAATTGCATGAGTTCATGTGAGTAGTAGAGAGAATCTCATGGAATGGTGATACACTTGATAAGGTTTCGGTTTTAGTTCTCGGGATACTTCGGGAAATCAAAGGAGCTTGTTAAAACAGTTTTAGTAAAATACATTCAAAATACACATGATTAACTTTTTATCATTATCAAAATAAGATTAAGACCTTTTAGGTCAACAATATAGATCAAACTTCACTCTAAGATCCTCGTAGTCTCGATGTCCACATGGCCTTGAGCGTCATGCCTCTTTGCTACGCTATCTCACGTTAGTAGGGATCGCCACGTGTCCTCTTGTGATTGGTCTGGAGGTGAACTAACTATTTCACCCTATCAACATTTTTAATCTAAAAGTTTAAACCTCCTTTAAACCATTGAAATAGTCAAACCCAATTACAAAACGTTATCTTTTTTTTTTTTGGTTTAAAGGTTACCTCCAGATGTTCGAACCAACTTTCGAGCATATTGACTAATTCCAGCCAAAATGCATGGCTCCCGCTTGTCAAGTATTATTTTACCAATCCCAAGAATTGATTCTGGGACCATCAAGTCGACCCTAAAGTTGTCCATTAGTAGCTTTGTACCCCTGAGCTAAGAGCTTGATTATACCTTGAGCAATGATTGACTACAATTGACATAGACGTATGTGTGTTAAAGAGTGCCTCTTACTTATCATATGAAACCTTGCAATCTTGTCTTTTAATGGTGAAGAAGAAGAAGCCACAAACGTCAAATTTGGGGGAGTAAAAATGGTGACAGAACTCATATTTCCAAACAAGCCCGTCAAGAATAGAGTACGACCCAATTGCAAATGAAACAAACCCATTTGAGATTAGTAGTTGAACCATTTCTTGCCGTACAATCACATTATTTGGTCTACTAATCTTTGAAGTTACCCTCTGAATCCTTTTCCCCACTCATTATGTTTTAAGTGTCAAAGAGTGTTGGCTGAAAAAGTTCTTTACCGGATAGAGATATATTATCGCCGGAGAAGAAAGATATATAATAGTTGCGGGTTTCAGGGTTGTAGGGATCAGAGGGTTTAAGTGACTTAACATTGGCTTCTTTTTGTTTTTACTTAACATTTTGTTTTTCTTTCTTTGGAATTAATAAGTGTTATATTAGGTATATTGTAGAGGTTAACTAAGTTAACAATACAAAAAATTTGTTTCATAAAAAGTTGGTTAATTTAGTTAAAAAATGGATTTAAATAAAATTTCCATAATAACAAGACTAAAATTATAAAATAGTACCATATATTAAACGTTTAAATTTAAACACACCGTTCAATATATGGACGTTCAATAATCATAGGCTAAAAAACAAATGAATTAGATTAAATTTTGTCACATGTCATTGTACGACATATAGCATAAGCAAAATAAATATGATATTACAATGTAATTTTGCCCCTTTACACAAAAAATTGTTAGAGAATAACACAATCACTTCTATTAGTATCTAAAAAAGAAACTAAAATATTACTTACACCATACAAATTGCATCAAGAAAAGCGCTGCCATGGATAAAACTCAGAAAACGAAGCATCATTTACTGAAAATTGGGTGGGTGCATTTTTCCATTCACTGGATTTGCTTGTCCCAAAATTATATTCCCCATACAATGGCTTTTCTGGATCAACCACACTGCTGTGTATGAAAAACGTTGGCATTGAAGGTACGGGCAAACTGAGAGAGAAGCTACTAGGCATCAAAATAATTAAAGCCATAGCTGGTCTGTCAGTTGGATTTTCTTGGAAACATAGCAGTCCAATGTGTATGTATCTCATTATGTCACGAATGAGGCTCGAATTAGACCTCAATATTGGGTTTATCAAATTTGTACCTCCTCGTTCTTTCCAATTTTTCCAAGCCTAAAAAGAAAATCAATTTAGAAAGTTTCGATGACTACAATAAATATCAGCATTTTTGGCGAACAAACCATCATGCATATATATATATGAATTAGTGCTTACATAGCTTAGAAGGTCTTCTACGTTTTCTCCATTTCGAAAACAATTGTTCCACTGACCGCTTACCATTTCCAAAACCAGCACACCGAAGCTAAATACATCTGATTTGACCGCGAACTGCCCATGCATAGCGTATTCCGGTGCCATATATCCACTGCAATCATCAATTGTTGATTATTGACTTCATTTTAACAAAAATGAGGAACAAATTCTCCAATTACTTTGCATATTCAACTTTGAGTTTCAAAGAGTTTTAGTCTTCCATTATCAGTGCGTGTATAGTTTGATTATAGAATATAATTATGGTAATATACTTCTTTTAATTTATTCCAACAGGCTTATAGTATACTTACTGGGTCCCCACAATCCTACTTGTATTGCCTTGGGTTTCATCTGTTTCAAAAAATCTTGCCACGCCAAAATATGCAATTTTTGGATTCATCTCTTCATCTAACAAAACATTGCTAGCTTGCATATCACGGTGAATAATTCGAGGTCGAGATTCCTCATGAAGATACAGAAGTCCCCGAGCAACACCTCCAATGATTTTGTAGCATCTATCCCAGTCCAAATCTGCCCTGTTGACTAGATCTGCAAACAAGACCAATAATATATATGGATCAGTCAAATCTTGATCTTGGAAAAAGAAAGTTACATTTTGTGAATTCTGTTTCGAGCTAATTAACATACCAAATATGAAGTGGTCAAGACTTGCTTTAGGCACAAACTCGTAGATGAGAAGCCTTTCTATTCCTTCAAGGCAGAAACCAAGAAGCCTAACCAAATTTCTATGCTGAAGCTTTGCCACTAACAAAACCTCATTTTTAAATTCAACTCCGCCTTGTTCGGAGTTCATAGACAACCTCTTCACTGCTATCTCTAGTCCATTTTGAAGACTACCCTAAAGATACAGTAACAAAATATCAACCACACGGTCGAAAATAAAATAAAATTTTGGATATAGATCAAAAAATTAATGTTTTAAATGGAGAGGTTCATGTTTACCTTGTAAACAGCACCAAATCCACCTTATCCAAGCTTATTAGTCTCAGAGAAGTTACTAGTCGTCGTATTGCAAAGATTCAACAGTGCTAGTGTCATCCTCAGCTATAACTTCTTCTTCCGCCTACATAAATTTGAGAATCCTGTTTACAAAAATTTGAAATAGTAGAGGAAGGGGCAAGTTATATTGGCTCATTTGATGGCAAAGAATGGGTGAAGTTCAGTACAATGGTAGACTATGTTTGTATTATATAAGTTACATTTTCTTTTATTAGTGTGTAAATGTGAAAAAGATGAATGTCTTGGCTTACCTGTGCTCATCAGTACGTGGTTTGCCCCCAAAAACTTCTCGCATTGTCTTTATGAATGCATTTATTTTGGTTGTTTTTTTACGAGAATTCCCGCTGCTTTGATCAGCCAGCCTTGTATACTTATGCCGTCCGTTACCAGAGTAGACAACGTCCTGTTGTTTTGAGGAATATTCCACAATTTCTTGATTGCCATCATGATGCTCGCTGCTACCTGAATGGATTACCTCAGGTTTTTCTGAGGAGCAATCGACAATATCTTGATTGCCAAAATCCCCACCCATACTCAACAGATCACGATCGAACACTGAAGAGTCTGTTCTCTCTTGCAACGCCAGTGCACACTCAAGTGAGGCCACCACTTCAGCCATTGTAGGCCGCTTCTTGGAACGATAATGCAAGCAATGATTGGCAATTTTGACAAATGTCGCCAAAGAATTTGGCAATATTTGGCAACTCAAACGGGGATCGACAATTTTATTTATATCTTCTTCTTTGATGCAATGTTGAGCCCAGAAAATGAGACCCCATTGCTCCTCAGGCCGTGTTAAATCTGTTGGATTAATTTTTATATTAATCTTACTTTGGTCCACACATGTATATTATTAATGTGTGTCTTCATTTACAAGCCTAAAATTAAGTGATCTAATTTAATGTTTTAAGTAGGCTTGAGGTTATTTGTCATGGAAATAATGTGTAGATGCCATTATGTGAATTCTATTTCTATGAGGGGCGGAAATAGAATTATCGGAAAGTTCAAGGTGAACTTATGTAATTGCGGCATTGGTCCCCAACCCATCCATCCTTATATAAGTTGTCTTCTATCAATGGAGACATACAGCAGAGCTATTCTCTACATCCTCTTAAGGAGAATACTAAGGGATATAGAAGGGGAAAGGGTTGGAAGATCAATTGCCATACGGAAATTGACGCTAAAGTCCGCTGCATCGATCAATCAATTCCAATGGAGACAGGTACACACACTTCTCTTTTGTAATCTCTTGGCACTAGATATGATGCACGATCCTAGAATTGATATTGTTTAGGACACTCAATTATTCCTAACAAGTGGTATCAGAGCCGGTTTTAGTGTCGTATCTATTGTTAGAGATTTTATATGTACAGAATTCATGATTATAATTTTCTATAAATCGTTGAAAATAATATTTTTCATGAATTGGAGAACACGATAAAATTCTAAGAATTTTAATTTGGTGGTATTGTCTTCGTCTTTATGGATATATATATATATATGCATGTGTGTGTATATATAATTTCGGATATGTTTACAATTATATGCATAAATAAGGAATCCCGTATACATGGCCGATTGAATTTATGGCAATTGGTATCACCCTTAAGTAATTAATTTTATTTTTTTTGGGATTATGACAACTCTTGGAATATTATGAAATTGTATAATTAGTGTTATATATATATATATATGTCTACGGATGTGTGATTGTGCTTTCATTCATAATGGGATTAGGTGAGATCTATATATATATATAAAGAATATGTTATAATATTTTTTCTTTACATGTATATATTAATTTAAAGAAAAAGTAAGATCTATATATATATATATAAAGTATATATATGCCACCATGATGTTTTCTTTTTATATATGTAAATGTTAATTTAAGTAAAAGTTAGATGAATGTGGCATTATCATGATGTTTTCTTTCTTTTACATTATTTATATATATATATTAGTTTAAGTTGGTGATAAGATATATATTGTATATATATATAAAGAAAGTGCCATTATAATGCTTTTCTCTTTTATATTATTTATGTATAAATATTAATTTAAGTAAAAGTGATATATGTATTTTATATACATAAAGATTGTACCAACATAATAATTTTTTTTATTATTATTATTAAATAAAGAATGTCTTATATATATGTTGGTTTCATTTATTACATGATGGTAAAAGTTTTATGGTATATATATAGATAGACAAATTTTAGAAACATCAGTGAAAATGAAAATATTTATTTATTTATTTTTCGCCAGAATTGTCACTGTTTATAACAGTGACCAGTTTATCCAGAATTGTCACTGTTTTTGACAGTGACGAACTTCAGGTTGTCACTGTTTTCAGCAGTGACAACACAATTTTTGGGGTTATAATAAATTCGATTAATTACATGTGACATCTATTATTTATATTGCCTGTCTAAACATTCTATTAAGGAATATTTACACAAGATGTTACCAAAGTGACCTCTCTTTTGTAGATAAAGAATGATTAGATATTTGTGTTTGATTAATTCATGCGAATATTAACCAATCTAAAGAGGGGTTTGTATTTGGCCGAATTTCATACACACTTGTGATGGTAAATATGTGACAATTATAAAGGTAACCTAATGTGAATAATAAATCAATCCAAAGATAGATTTGTTATTTGACATAATTTATTGTCAATATTTGATCATTACAACAAGAGTACCACTTACAATTAATATCATTGTCCAAAGACTTGGTATTAATGTTGTGCTAGGTATCTTGAGATGTTGCGATAAAATTAATCAGTTTAAAGACTACTTTTTTGGTTATATGATGTGAGCATTATTGTTAATGTACTTTATTTTTGTTCTCTATTCAGCTTTAATGCCCACTACTTCTGTATCTGCCAATATGAACAATGTTCCAATTTTAAATAGAAAAAACTTTAAGGACTGGAAAGAGAATATATTAATTATTCTTGGTTGCATGGACATAGACTTGGCATTGAGAATGCCAAAACCGAATGATCTCACTGATCGAAGTACTCCTGAGGAAATTGCGTACTTTGAGAAGTGGGATCGTTCAGACAAGCTAAGTCTTATGATCATGAAACGTGGGATTCCAGAAGCTTTTCGAGGTGCTACTTCGGATGACAAAACTCTTGCCAATAAATTTTTTTGAGGAAATACAGAAATGTTTTATTAAAAACGATAAGGCTGAAACAAGCATGCTTTTAGCGAACTTGATTTCAATGAAGTATAAAGGCAAGGGTAATGTCAGGGAGTACATTATGGAGATGTCTCATCTTGCTTCAAAACTTAAGGCATTAAAGCTCGACTTATCGGATGATTTGCTCGTGCATTTAATATTGATCTCTCTCCCTGCACAATTCAGCCAGTTTAAGGTTTCTTATAACTGTCAAAGGGAGAAATGGACTCTTAATGAGCTCATTTCATTTTGTGTGCAAGAGGAAGAGAGATTAAAGCAAGAAAAGACTGAAAGTGCTCATTATGTTAGCACCTGTAAGGGCAAGGGCAAACGTAAGGATAAGGGAAATGAAGTTGCTATTCCTAAGGGTCCGAATGAAAAGAAACAGAAAACCGAGA
This sequence comes from Lonicera japonica, assembly GCA_021464415.1. Lineage (NCBI taxonomy): Eukaryota > Viridiplantae > Streptophyta > Magnoliopsida > Dipsacales > Caprifoliaceae > Lonicera > Lonicera japonica. The sequence goes on from CM038470.1 coordinate 46,251,412, forward strand.
TCGGTTGTTTCTTCTGTGGTAAACCCGGACACAAAAAGGTGAATTGTACCAAATATGCCGCTTGGCGGAATAAGAAAGGTACAAATTCAATTTTGGTCTGTTCCGAGATCAATTTAACTTCAGTACCAAGTAACACTTGGTGGGTAGATTCTGGTGCTACTACCCACATATGTGTTTCTATGCAGGGTTGCCTGCACTCCCGCAAGCCAATTGATGTTGAAAGACACATCTATGTGGGCGATGGAAAGTGTGTGGAGGTAGAAGCAATTGGGCATTTTAGATTATTGTTGAGTACTGGTTTTTATTTGGATCTAAAAGACACTTTTGTTGTACCGTCGTTTAGACGAAATTTGATTTCTATTTCCGTATTGGACAAATTTGGTTTTTATTGTTCATTTGGAAATAAGAACTTCACTTTGTCTTTAAATTCAAATGTTGTTGGTACCGGTATTCTTAATACTTTTGATAATCTATATTTGCTTGAAACAGTTGCATCTTATAATGAAACTTTAAATGTTGAATGGCGTGGTACTAAGCGAAAATTGAATAATGAAAATTCAGGCTCATTATGGCACAAACGCCTAGGTCACATCTCTAGAAATAGAGTTGAGCGACTTGTGTCTGATGGAATTTTAGGATCCCTTGACTTTTCAGACTTTGGTGTCTGTGTTCAGTGTGTCAAGGGAAAGCAGACTAAAACAAAGAAATTAAGTGCAAATCGAACTACGGATGTCTTAGAACTTATACATACGGATATCTGTGGGCCATTCCCTACGGCTTCTTGGAATGGTCAACGGTACTTTATAACGTTCACAGACGATTACTCTCGATATGGCTACCTATTTCTTATTCATGAAAAGTCACAGTCTTTGGACGTGTTCAAATCTTTTAAGGCCGAAGTTGAGTTACAACTCAACAAACGGATAAAGTGCGTTAGATCTGACCGTGGTGGTGAATACTACGGCAGGTATGACGGATCAGGTGAACAACGTCCAGGACCATTTGCTAAATACCTAGAGGAATGTGGAATCGTCCCACAGTATACCATGCCGGGTTCGCCTAGCATGAATGGTGTATCTGAGAGACGAAACAGGACTCTTAAGGATATGGTTAGAAGTATGATCAATCATTCTTCTTTACCCGAGTCCCTCTGGGGTGAAGCTCTAAAGACAGCAACTTACATTCTCAATAGAGTGCCAACTAAGGCGGCTGCTAAAACACCTTATGAGCTTTGGACTGGGCGAAAGCCTAGTTTAAAGCATTTTCATGTTTGGGGATGTCCTACTGAAGCGAGGCCTTATCGGCCTCATGAGGAAAAATTGGACTCCAAGACAGTTAGCAGTTACTTTATTGGCTATTCGGAACGATCGCGGGGCTATAAGTTTTATGATCCCACTACTAAATCTATTTTTGAAACGGGAAATGCTGTGTTCTTTGATGAAGTTGATTTTGGGGGGAGAAATCGAGTTAGGGACATTGTGTTTGAGGAGGAAATGGGAGCAATCCCAATTCCTACTATTACTTTTGACGATGTACAGGTTTCTACACCTGTCGTTAATCAAATAGTAACTTTGGAACCTCAAATAAACAATGAGGAACAAACTCAACAACCTCAAGAACATGTGCCATTAAGGCGATCCATTAGAGAAAGAAAAAAATGCAATTTCAGATGATTATGTTGTATATCTTCAGGAACATGAGGTAGAAATTGGAATGTCGGAAGATGATCCTATCAATTTTCGACAAGCCATGAATGGTTCCAACTTTCAAAAATGGATTGAAGCCATGAATGAGGAGTATAAGTCAATGCAAGACAATAAAGTTTGGGAACTTGTCCCATTACCGGTTGGCGCGAAACCCGTTGGTTGCAAATGGATATTTAAGACCAAACGGGATTCGAATGGTAATGTGGAAAGGTATAAGGCACGTCTTGTGGCTAAGGGCTTTACTCAAAAGGAAGGAATTGACTTTAAAGAGACATTCTCTCCAGTTTCTTCGAAGGATTCTTTTAGGACAATCATGGCACTTGTGGCACATTTTGACCTTGAGTTGCATCAAATGGATGTCAAAACTGCGTTTCTTAATGGTGACATTGAAGAAACGATTTATATGGTGCAACCAGAAAATTTTGTGTTGGGAGACCCACAGAATATGGTTTGCAAATTGACAAAATCAATTTATGGACTCAAACAGGCTTCTCGTCAGTGGTACTTTAAGTTTCATCAAGTTATCATTTCGTACGGTTTTGAAATGAATTTGGTTGATGATTGTGTGTATCACAAATTTAGTGGGAGTAAACATATATTCCTGGTTTTGTATGTCGATGACATTTTGCTAGCAACAAATGACATAGGCATCTTGCATGACACCAAGAGATTTTTATCAAAGAACTTTGAAATGAAAGATCTTGGTGAAGCATCCTTTGTATTAGGAATCGAGATACACCGAGACCGATCTCGGGGTACTTTGGGATTATCACAAAGGAGTTATATTGAGAAAATTCTCAATAGATTTGGCATGCAATGTTGTAAACCAGGTGAGACCCCGGTCGCTAAAGGAGACAAGTTCAGTCTTAATCAATGCCCGAAGAACAGTTTGGAAATTAAGGAGATGCAAAAGATTCCTTATGCCTCGGCTGTAGGAAGTCTAATGTACGCTCAAGTATGTACGCGTCCGGATATTGCGTTCATAGTTGGCATGTTGGGCAGATACTTAAGTAACCCCGGAATGGATCATTGGAAAGCAGCCAAACGGGTTATGAGGTATTTACAGAGAACAAAAGAATATATGCTCACATATAGGAGATCGGATAAGTTAGAGATCATTGGATATTCCGACTCCGATTTTGCTGGATGCCAAGACAGCAGGAGATCCACTTCAGGCTATGTTTATCTGTTAGCTGGTGGAGCGATTTCGTGGAGGTCTGCCAAGCAGACGCTCGTTGCTTCGTCCACCATGGCTGCAGAATTTGTAGCATGTTATGAGGCATCCAATCATGGAATATGGCTGCGAAATTTTGTCACAGGGCTGAAAATTTTGGAGGGTGTTGAAAGACCACTCAAATTATACTGTGACAATAAATCAGCTGTTCTATATTCAAACAACAATAGAAGCTCGACTAAGTCAAAGCATATTGACATCAAGTTTCTAGTTGTAAAGGAAAGAGTACAGAGTGGTCAGATTATGATAGAGCATATTGGGACAAACTCCATGGTTGCGGATCCGCTTACAAAGGGATTAACACCTACGGTCTTTCATGAGCATACTGCTCATATGGGTGTTGTCTTATTTAAGGACACTTTGGTTTAGTGGGAGTTTGTATTTAAGTTTGTGTTGTTGCTCTATATATGCTTTGGATTACATTTATATGTATTTGGTTTTTTTTGTTTCTGCAGAAACAAAGTATTCGGTTTATTACACTCTGTTTAAGTATTTTGAGGTTTTGATCTCAATAAAGAGGACCAGTTGGAAATAGGCATGTTTGGATCACATTACATGTAATTTCCATGCTGCACACCATGATTGATCTATGTCATTTGATTGTGTTGGTATACGTGATCATTGATGGGTCGAGTTACGATTAATGTAACAAAGGCCGCTTTGGTTCTATATTGGCATAATTGATGGACGAGATTGTTTGATAACCTAAGGTTATGATGACAAGTTCTGAGCTCACTAAGGTTAAACACATTTGGCAGGATACATATGTGGCCCAGTGGGAGATTGTTGGATTAATTTTTATATTAATCTTACTTTGGTCCACACATGTATATTATTAATGTGTGTCATCATTTACAAGCCTAAAATTAAGTGATCTAATTTAATGTTTTAAGTAGGCTTGAGGTTATTTGTCATGGAAATAATGTGTAGATGCCATTATGTGAATTCTATTTCTATGAGGGGCGGAAATAGAATTATCGGAAAGTTCAAGGTGAACTTATGTAATTGCGGCATTGGTCCCCAACCCATCCATCCTTATATAAGTTGTCTTCTATCAATGGAGACATACAGCAGAGCTATTCTCTACATCCTCTTAAGGAGAATACTAAGGGATATAGAAGGGGAAAGGGTTGGAAGATCAATTGCCATACGGAAATTGACGCTAAAGTCCGCTGCATCGATCAATCAATTCCAATGGAGACAGGTACACACACTTCTCTTTTGTAATCTCTTGGCACTAGATATGATGCACGATCCTAGAATTGATGTTGTTTAGGACACTCAATTATTCCTAACAAAATCCACCACTTGTCTTCCGGAAAGAACTTCAAACAATACAACTCCAAAGGAGTAAACATCAGATTTCTTTGTCAGTTTATAAGTCAACAAATACTCCGGATCCACGTACCCTCTTGTGCCCTTAATTTTGGTGCTTATATGGTTGCTTGACTGATTTGTAGGGCCTACTTTAGATATCCCAAAATCTGAAACCTTAGCCATCAAATTTTTATCTAATAAAATGTTTGAGCACTTCAAATCACGGTGTATGACATTGGTACCCGTGTGTAGGTACTCCAAACCACGTGCAGCCCCTATGCAAATCTTGAGGCGTTGCACCCAAGATAGAACATAATTATTAGCACTTGTATCCATTTTGTAAATATGATCAGCCAGAGCCCCGCGTTCCATATATTCGTAAACAAGTATCATTTCATCACAGTCGTTGCAATACCCAATTAAAGATATAAGATTGCTGTGCCGAAATTTCGAAAGCATCTCGATCTCAGTAAGAAATTCGACAGCTCCTTGTTTGGACGTGTGATTCAAACGCTTTATGGCAACAGTAACTAGCCCGTCGTCAATTGCCCCTTTGTACACCTTGCCAAACCCGCCTTTCCCGATGACCTCTGAATCATCAAAGTTATGGGTTGCGGATAATATTTCAGGAAGTGAAAAACGACGAAGTGATTTTTTTCGATGCCAACTGGGTGTGGCTACTTGTTTTCTCGCCAAGATTTGCTTCTTCAAGTTGTTGGGTCTTTGCAAAGTTTGCTTCTCGATGCTGCCGTGACTTGTAAACTATGATCTTCAATAGGATGATCAAAATTATAATTATAACCAATTCGGGAAGATTGAGGAAGGCGGAGAGAAAGGAAATAATCCGAACATGAGTATCGGGCAACATGCCTCTTAATTAATTTTGTAATAGAGGATAAAACTAAACTATTAATTCTTCTAACTCAGCCAGGGATCAGAATTAAAAGGGTAGGGTTTGAATTTGAAGAGCACAAACAAGGAGAAGTTGAGTATTGAAGCAGACTTTTGCTTGCTTTCTCGGAATTTGGGTGGGAAATGGTCATGAGTTGATTCCCACCTTTTTTATTTTTTTAAAATATTATTATTATTATTATTTAATTGGGTGGGATTGTTCTTGGTTGCTTCCTTCCTATAAATTGTAAATTAATTCATTTAAAATTAACTAATTCACAATTATACTAACTTTTACCGTTTGGTTTGCAATACCCAATTAGAGAAGTTGAGTATTGAAGCAGACTTTTACTTTGAAGCAGAATTTTACTTGCTTTCTCAATTCTACGAACAAGCTCGGAATTTGGGTGGGAAATGGTTGAATTGTTTCCGACCTTTTTATTATTATTATTGCTATTATTATTTATTATTTAATTGGGTGGGATTGTTCTCGGTTGATTCCTTGGTATCTTTTCGGCATGCAAAAGTGGAAGTGAATTAATTAGTTTGGGCCTGTTTGGTGGACCCTATAAAATGTAAATTAATTTATTTTAAAAAATAAATTAATTAATTCACAATTATAGTAACTTTTACCATTTGATTTGTAAAAATTGTATAATTTAAAACTACACAATTTAAGTTAAACAATAAAAACATGACTTATATCATTTATCAACCAACTTAAAATTACTCCATTTTAAAGGGCGGTGCTTATGCACCTCTCGTATCACTTGATAATACTCCCATTTTACTATAATAATTTTTGTTTTGCACTCTTAATTTTTTACCCTTTATTTAACTTATGCTTGTGTAATAATTAATAGTAATTAACCAATACAAGGACAAGAACACCACATTATACCAATATTCATCTTCTTCTCAAATTTGTCTACCCCCCTCCTTCCTTCCCCAAATTACATACCAATATTTGTACAAGAACAACAATAGATTCAAGAATAAGAATAGACAAATAGAACAAGAAGGTTCAACGGATCAAACACCACACCTACATAAAGAGAGATTCTACATACTAAATCCAAACAAATCGACCTTTACTTGAAAGGTGGACATATAAACAAGTCTACAAAAATCTAAAAAGGTTCAACATTAACAAATTGAAAATCAAAAATATTATTAACATTTTAAGAAAACAAAAAGCAATAAATGAAAAAAAAAATCAAACCCATTTCGAGAATGAATGTTCACTCCCTTCATATTCACCAAGTATATAGGCATGTTCTAACCACTTGGATTCTCCCCTAAAATGGCTAGCCAAAATTGTAAATTAAGGTCATTGTTCCCACATGTATATATTATGGATCTTCCCATTACACTACCAATGTGAGATATTTTGGGTTATTACAATCTCCTCCCATTAAATCCCTGACATCCTCGCCAGGTCAGGGCCACACACAAATAATCTTGGCTATATTTAGCCGCATCCAGTGATAGCTTTAAGCCACGCAAAGCCAACCCACAGTATCCACACGTCACGTGGTAGTGGTCTTGGGTCCGCTCTGCTACCATATGTAACCACCTGGATTTTCCCCCAAAATGGCTAGCCCAAGTTGTAAATTAGGGTTATTTTTCTCATATATATACCAAGGATCTTCCCATTACACTATCAATGTGAGATATTTTGGGTTGTTACTTATGTAACTCTCTTGACATGAAGCGAATGAGACTATATATAAATGGTGCGCATTGAGCGAGTGTTCAGATTTGTTGGGTTAGCAATTGCGTTGTTACTCACTTGACATCAACTGAGTTGACTAACAGTTACTTGCTTGACATCACGCGAGTAACAATCAACACACTTATTTTATGTTGCTACAGCCGAGCGTCTCGTTAGGCCTCCATCTTGACATCAAAATCTCCTGTGGTGTTTTCTTCTTCTTTCGTTAGATCTGGTAGTTATCTCTCTAGATCTGTGATTATTTGATGTGAATCACGACCGTATTTCTATCCGATATGACGAATCCGCGACCCTTGACGTTGAACACGTAAGAACCTTGGAATCACGCGAAGATGATGGAGGTGGAACCTCGACCCAATCCCAAAAAAATGAGAATGAACCTTGGTATAGTCGAAGACAAACAATCAATTGATAGATTAATTGATTGATCAGTCGAAGAACAACAAGAATATTATTCTAGCTGTTCGATATGTTCTTGAACACAAGAGGTGAAAACTCTCAATTTCGTATTAGATAATAAGCTGCCACAAAACAATAGAGTTGCCTCCTTTAAATAGGAGGAGAATAGGCAAACCCTAATCAAACCCTAAACAACCCTAAAAACGAAATTAATAAAAACAAGCCCAATTCTAAGGCAACAAAATAATGAAAAACTCTAAATAAGCCCAAAAAACACTCTTAGCAGGCCCATCACTCTAAATACTAATAATACATATTCCTTGGGCTGCAAATAAATAAAAACCATAATAAAAAGCCCTAATTATTCTACGTCTTCTTGGCTAAGCATTATTCTCCATTCTTGTTCTCCATCTCCATGAATACTTCTCCAAGCTCCCGCTTTATTCATCAACTCTTGGACCACGATCATGAGTGCTTCCTTGATCTTCTTGCCTCTAGCTCGGGTGATTGGACCACTTGGAACCCGGATGGGATCTGCATAGTCTTCACTCCATGATCCAGCTCTTGTGCTATCCTCAGGCTCGTCATTCCCCTCCTCTTGAAAAGGAATTGTCCTCAATTCGTCACCTGTACTAAACGGACTTAGGTCAGCGACATTAAATGTAGCACTTACATTATACTCACCTGGTAGATCAAGTTTATATGCATTGTCATTGATCCTTTGCACAACTTGAAACGGTCCATCTCCTCTCGGTAAAAGCTTAGAACGCCGTTGAACTGGAAAGCATTCCTTCCTCAAGTGCAACCAAACCCAATCTCCTGTTTCGAAAACCATCTTCTTCCGTCCTTTGTTGGCTTGTCGCACATATTGCCCAGTTCTTCTCTCAATGTTTTGCCTTGCCTTCTCATGAATCTGTCTAACAAACTTAGCTTTCTTCCTGCCATCTAGGTTAGCATGCTCAACAGGTAATGGTAATAAACCCAAAGGAGCCAACGGATTAAAACCATACACAATCTCAAAAGGAGAAAACTTGGATGCAGAATGAACAGATCGATTATATGCAAACTCAACATGAGGCAAACATTCTTCCCACTCTTTCAAGTTCTTCTTAATTATGGCACGCAACAAAGTGGATAAAGTTCTATTTACTACTTTCGTTTGGCCATCAGTTTGGGGGTGACATGTAGTAGAAAACAACAATTTAGTACCCAACTTTCCCCACAAAGTCTTCCAAAAGTAGCTCAAAAACTTTGCATCCCTATCAAAAACTATGGTTCTAGGCATGCCATACAAACGCACAATTTCTTTGAAGAACAAATTAGCAATTCGTGGTGCATCATCAGTTTTATGACAAGCAATGAAATGAGCCATTTTAGAAAATCTATCAACCACCACGAAAACAGAATCATTCCCATGTTTAGTCCTAGGCAAGCCCAACACAAAATCCATAGAAATATCAACCCAAGGGTCACTAGGAATGGGTAATGGAGTATATAAACCATGGGGGTTTAACTTAGACTTTCCCTTCTTGCAAGTAACACATCTCTCACATATTCTTTCAACATCTCTTTTCATGTGAGGCCAAAAGAAGTGTTCTTGCAATACTCCTAAAGTCTTAGCTACACCAAAGTGTCCCATTAAACTCCCTCCATGCGCTTCTTTCACAAGCAACTCGCGCAATGAACATTTATGCACACAAAGTTTGTTTTCACGCATTAGAAATCCATCATGCCTAAAGTACTTATCAAATGCCAATTTTTCACATGCATTGAATATATCTCTAAAATCAGCATCATCACAATACAAATCCTTGATGTATTCAAACCCAAGCAATTTAGCATATAAAGTAGCAATTAAAGTATACCTGCGTGATAAAGCATCCGCTACAACATTCTCTTTACCTTGCTTGTACTTGATCACATATGGAAATGTCTCTATGAACACCACCCACTTGGCATGGCGCTTGTTTAGCTTTTGCTGCCCTTTCAAGTGCTTCAATGATTCATGATCCGTGTGAATCACGAACTCCTTTGGCCAAAGATAGTGCTACCATGTATCCAACGCTCTCACCAACGCAGAAAGCTCCTTGTCGTAGGTAGGGTAATTTAAGGTCGCCCCACCTAGCTTCTCACTAAAGTATGCTATTGGCCTTCCTTCCTGCATAAGAACAGCACCAATTCCATTTCCTGAAGCATCGCATTCAATTTCAAAAGTCTTTGCAAAGTTAGGTAAAGATAACAATGGGGCGTTACTTAGCTTGCCTTTTAGTAACTCGAATGCCTTCTCTTGCTCCTCTCCCCATTTGAATCCCACATTCTTTTTGATTACTTCAGTCAATGGCGCCGCAATAGTACTAAAGTCCTTCACGAACCGCCGATAGAAACTAGCAAGTCCATGGAAACTCCGCACTTGCCCAACACTTGTAGGACTTTGCCATTCTTGAATCGCCTTCACCTTTTCTTTATCAACCTGAGTCCCTTGTGCACTCACAACAAAACCAAGAAATACAAGCTTATCCGTGCAAAAGGTGCACTTTTTCAGGTTAACATATAACTTCTCCTTTCGCAAGACATCCAAAACAGATTTTAATTAAATTACGTGGTCATCTAGACTCTTGCTATAGATAAGAATATCATCAAAATAGACTACAACAAATCTGCCAATAAAAGGTCTCAAAACATGGTTCATTAATCTCATGAAAGTGCTAGGTGCATTAGTCAAACCAAAAGGCATAACCAACCATTCATATAAACCATATTTTGTTTTAAAGGCGGTTTTCCATTCATCTCCTTCTTTCATCCTAATTTGATGATATCCACTTTTCAAATCAATTTTAGAGAATATACTAGACCTATACAACTCATCAAGCATATCATCTAAACGTGGAATGGGGTTACGATATTTTACTGTGATATTATTTATGGCTCGGCAGTCCACGCACATTCTCCATGGTCCATCCTTCTTCGGCACTAGTAAAACTGGCACCGCACATGGGCTCATACTCTCTCTCACATACCCTTTTTCCAACAGCTCCGTAACTTGCCTTTGAAGTTCCTTCGTTTCCTCCGGATTACTCCTATAGGCTGGCCGGTTTGGAATGGAAGCTCCGGGCACGAAATCAATTTGGTGCTCTATTCCTCGGATGGGTGGTAAACCGCTTGGTGTATCCTCCGGGAAGACGTCACCAAAATCCTGCAACAGAGAGACAATAACACTAGGCAAAGAAGAATTTAGCTCGTTAGTATTCAAAAGCGCTTCTTTGTATACAAGTACAAGAAGCTGATTACAAAGCATCGCTCTTTTCACTTCACTAGCTCTCGCATGGAAATTCTTTTGCCTCCTCTCAAATTTGCTCTCAATAGTCACTGGTTTTTCCACTCTACTCTCTTTCTTTTCCTCACCACTATCTCTCTTTTTCTTTTCAACTCTCCGCTGCTCCTCCTCACTTTGCAACTTCAATTGATCGGCATAGGCTTGCTGTGGCGGTAAAGGTGCAAGAATGATTGTTCTCTTGTTCATCTCAAATGAATATTTATTGGTGAAGCCATCATGTTTAACTCTTCTATCATATTGCCATGGTCTTCCCAACAACATATGGCCAGCTTGCATGGGAACCACGTCACAAAGCACTTGGTCCTCATATCTACCAATGCTAAAGGACACCATAACCTGCTTGTTCACCCTCACTTCACCGCTATCATTCAACCACTGCAGCTTGTAAGGCCTCGGGTGCGTAGTCGTGTGCAATGCTAACTTCTCCACCATTGTCGTGCTAGCCACATTAGTGCAACTTCCTCCGTCTATCACCAAACTACACACCTTGCCTAGCACTAGGCACCTAGTGTGGAAAATATTCTCGCGCTGCTCCTCATCCTCCTTTGCATGCGTACTAAGCGCTCTCCTTGCAACTAATAACTCACCCTAGATGGCGCTCTCCTCTTCTTCGACATCCTCCAAAGGTGGCATTGCTTCAGCGCCTTCTTCATCCATCTCATATTCCCCATTATCCAGAAGCATCATTCCTCTCTTATTCGGACATTGAGTGGAAACATGGCCTCTCCCTTGACACTTCCAACATATAATGTCCCTGTTTCGGGTAGTAGGAGTATTAGTGGTGTTAGGGGCTGTCTTAGCTTGGCCTCCACTAGGAACTTCTGATTTTGAATCAACTTTCGACTTCGGAGTGGTTGCTTTGTCATCCTTCTTCCACGTACTTTGTTTCCATGGAGTAGGGTAAGAACTTTGGCTTGGCTTGAAACTACCCCTCCTCTTGAGTTGCCTCTCTATTTTAATTGCCGTGTGCACCATATCTTCAATCTCAACATATGGCTGCAATTCAACCGCGTTGGCAATTTCCCGGTTTAACCGACTCAAGAACTGCGCCATGGTAGCTTCTCTATTTTCATCAACCTTGGCCCGAATCATGGCCACTTCCATCTCCTTATAGTATTCGTCAACACTACGATTTCCCTGGGTAAGCCCCTGTAATTTTTGGTACAATTCCCGATAATAGTGATCGGGTACAAACCGCTTCTTCATCAACCGCTTCATCTCATCCCAAGTCTCCACGGGCCCTTCATCACTACGCCTTCTCTCTATCATCAAGCGATCCCACCAAACAAGTGCATAATCTGAAAATTCAATAGCCGCCAATTTCACCTTCTTGGACTCGGAGTAATTATGGCAAGCAAATACTAATTCAACTTTCTTGACCCACTCAAGATAGGCCTCGGGGTCATTTTTTCCTTGGAAGGATGGAATCCTCATTTTGATCCCATTCATGTTGTCATCCTCCCGATTAGATCCCCTACCAAACCGTCTACCATTCCGTCGGTTAGCGATTGCCGAATCGACATCGCTATCCCCATCGTCAAAGCTATCTCGGTAATTATTATCAAAATCAGCCCTCCGTTCCCTAGGCTGCGGTCTCCCATTTCTTTGAGCATTATGTGATATGCCGGATTGCTCAATTTGAGTGCTCTTAACTCTGTCTACCTTCACCCGCATTCTCTTCAATTCCTCACTCATCTCTTCCACCTGCTCTTTAAAGACACCCAACTCCTCTCTCGTCATTTTTTGTAAGGTGCTCGTCATGGCTTCTTGGAATAACCTAGGATCGAAACTCGACATATTGCTGCAAAACAGAGGTTAGCACAATATAAAGAAATAAATTTTCCTCTCTTCACTCCCTTACGTGTTTCACTCAAAAATAAGATCACTCTGATTTTACCGCTCGTGTTTAGTTCTCAATGTATTGGTATTCCTCTCAATTTTCACCTTTTGGAACTTTAAACGAATCGAAAAGAAAGAACCCTTTTCTTGGCTGCCCAAACAAACCAATCACAACCCAAATAGATCAATTGTATGCTAGGACAAGTACGTTTTCACCAAGAACTCAAGAAACAGGAATCCCAATGAAATGTGGACAAAATACGAAGCTAAATTTCGAAAAATTGAGTGAAAATTTCGTCTCGAGAAAAAGTGATTTTTGGAACCCTTGGAACCTATAGAATTTGAATGCTAAAAGAAATAAAGTCAAATATAGGGTTTTATGATGTTTGTATTAACAGCCGCCACAACTATCAAACCTAGAAATAAAGTCAAATCTAGGAATCAAGAGAATCACAACTACATATTTTCGCAAACAACAACAATCGAACACTACTTTGGTTCAGCAATTCGTATTGAAATACAATATCCAAACAGATTATGAATGGACAGATTTGCTAATATGGTTCAACAATGAAATTGGAGATTTTGACTTTGAATAACTCCGTTGAAACAAGACAAGTAGATCCGTAGATAGTAAGAACAGATTATCAAAGGTAGGAACTGATTTTTTTTTAAGAACAAGAACAGATCCGTAAATAGCAAGAATAGATTATCAAAGGTAGGAACAGATTTTTAAGAACAAGAACAGATCCGAAAATAGCAAGAACAGATCTGCAATAATAGGAACAGATTCGTAATAGCAAGAACACGTTAAAAATAAAACCTGGATAGAAAGAATCACTCTGATACCAATGATGTGAATCACGACCGTATTTCTATCCGATATGACGAATCCGCGACCCTTGACGTTGAACACGTAAGAACCTTGGAATCACGCGAAGATGATGGAGGTGGAACCTCGACCCAATCCCAAAAAAATGAGAATGAACCTTGGTATAGTCGAAGACAAACAATCAATTGATGGATTAATTGATTGATCAGTCGAAGAACAACAAGAATATTATTCTAGCTGTTCGATATGTTCTTGAACACAAGAGGTGAAAACTCTCAATTTCGTATTAGATAATAAGCTGCCACAAAACAATAGAGTTGCCTCCTTTAAATAGGAGGAGAATAGGCAAACCCTAATCAAACCCTAAACAACCCTAAAAACGAAATTAATAAAACAAGCCCAATTCTAAGGCAACAAAATAATGAAAAACTCTAAATAAGCCCAAAAAACACTCTTAGCAGGCCCATCACTCTAAATACTAATAATACATATTCCTTGGGCTGCAAATAAATAAAAACCATAATAAAAAGCCCTAATTATTCTACGTCTTCTTGGCTAAGCATTATTCTCCATTCTTGTTCTCCATCTCCATGAATACTTCTCCAAGCTCCCACTTTATTCATCAACTCTTGGACCACGATCATGAGTGCTTCCTTGATCTTCTTGCCTATAGCTCGGGTGATTGGACCACTTGGAACCCGGATGGGATCTGCATAGTCTTCACTCCATGATCCAGCTCTTGTGCTATCCTCAGGCTCGTCATTATTCATCCAAATCTAGATGATTTTTTTTTAGATTTGGTGTTTGTGGCTTGGTGAAGAAGGTTGTTTGTATAATGGAAAGAGGGGGTGGAGGAGGACTATATACCCTCTGCAAAGTAGAAGAAGATCTTGGGAACATCAAGAAAAGAACATGTTCTTCTGCCGTAAAGAAGTCTTTTAAGAATTCCAAGCCTGGTGGCAAAAGCAAATAAAACTTTTTCACATTTTCGTTGATCCATGAACATGATCTATATAGACACATATCTATGGAATAGACACATAGCTCTGTGGATCTAAACATCTTGATCGAAAACGAATAAAGATAAAAGGAAAGAATCGGAAGAAGAAGTTTGTTTTATAGTTGGAGTGTTTATAGGAGTAGGAGTAAAACCAAAAAGTTTGGGTTTGCATATAGCACCACCCATTTTAAATTGGACAATTCTCATGTGATTTCGCTTCGCATCGATCTACCTCCTCGACCTCCTCACTTTCTTCTCCAACATAAATACATCTCTCTCTCTCTTATCTCTCTATATGATTTTCTACTAGGATTTTGTGATTTGGAAAAAGCTTATTAGTTAGCTAGGTAAAATTCTCTTACATATTCAAAACTTTGATTTAGATGTATTTAATGGAAACAATGTGAAAAAAAACTTATTTGCTATGTTCCTTTTTTGTTGTTATAAATTGGTATATGAAGGTACACTAAAGTTTGGGGGCAAAGTTACATGTAGTTTCATCCCTGTATTTTATTAACTAATGTACATTTTTAGGAGAAAATCCTTTGAGAAGAAATCAATACTTGGGTTTGGACAAAATAGGTATAATTTGATATTGTTGAATATAAATTGGTCACAAAATAATTAATATAATAAAAACGTAAAATAAGTATGATATAATAAGAAAGATATTAGAAACTTATTAAATTTTTGCAATCAAGGCTAGTGTTGGATTTTATGTCCTTAAGACAATTTCACCCTTGCTAAGTTGCTTACGGACTCATGGACGTTGTCTCCTAGGATACAACGATTGCCACATACTTAAGTAGCACTCCAATAAGTACACTCTGGCAAATCAATGATTACTGCACTCTCATATTGGACTCGAAGAACAATGCGAATGACTTGAGAAATGGAGAGAAATGGGATAACAATTTTCTGGTTACAATTAAATAAAGGAGAATGGGATTATTTATGATTAAATGAGTCTTTTCAGAAAAGGTATGTCTTTGTATAAGGGGTACTTTAACAATTGTAAATATATGTCTTCTCCAAAAAGACATGTCCATTGCCAAAAGACATGCACATTCAAATTGCAATATCCATTAAAATTAAATTAATTTTCACTCAAATTATTAATATATGATTAATAATTCCAACAATCCCCCACACGAGTGAAAATGTTAATGTGACGCCCCGAATCCCGTTCCGATATTTTCACCTCCGGGACTCGGTTAATCACGGTGCCGTACGCGACGGCGGGTTTAAATTAAAACAATCCACAACTTTTAAAAACTTTACTTTAATAAAAACATGATCTTTAGAAATCCCGATTTAGAAAACTTTGGCATGTGGAGTTCATTTCATTAATAAACCTTCCTGTAACATTTAAAACCACGTTCCATAAAAGTAGAATCACATCAAACCACATTTACTTTAACTCCATATATGAAAACCATCAATACAAGTTTACAATGCCAATCATTTATCAAATCAAAGTCTATACAACAAACTTAAAGGATTATACATATAACTTAGTCCTTAACTCAAGGACTACAAAAGGTAACGGACACCAGAGGCTCTATAGACGAGTACCACGCGCCAATCCCGAAGCCCGACCTGCAAAACTAGGGAAAGGAAGGAATGAGCCAAATCCGGGCTCAGTGGAAACTATATGTATATATAGAAAATATTTGTTTTACCCATTTGCAATGGTTTGAAAACCGTGCAGTGCAATGCAACCTACACTCGAATGCATACAGACCCACTAGGATTCCCATCCTAGCCACTAGATACTAACTACCCAACTCACCGATCACAACAGTAAATATCCCATAAGTGGACCTCTCACGTGTTCCCACATTACTAAGGAATCGCCAATCCAAAGTCATCTTGTTCTAACACTAGCTTCCTGAGGCTCGTCACGCCTTAGTGGATCAGTTCTATAGCTTGTATCGGCTACCCGTGCCTACATTGAAAGTCAATAGCTATAGACCAAGTATTGGTTGTTTTCACTTTAATTATAATTTATTATGAATCGTATACTTGGCCAGCTAATAGGCTTTTAGCTCAAGATCATTCGTCTAAGCGTCATATTACGGCGTTCTCTCAGTAGGCTATTTCATTAGTTATGATTTCCCCTTCAATTATTAGTGCTTTAGGTTCTTTATGATCCGGCTATCAAGTCTCATGAATCACACTTACTTCCACGCCCACATTATATACCTAAACTCACAGTTATCATGTCTTTCCACTTTATATATAATACATTATGGAATGCTCGATAGTTCTTTATGTGTACCATGTCTGTCTAATATTGTTCGCCTATGTCTCTACATCATTTATATCATAGCTAAGGTAACATACATAAATTTATATGAGACATGATACGATACGATACAATAATAATAACATAATCAACAATCTCATAATAGCTCTCGTATCACGTCTCCAGCATAATGCATCAGTTTCACCCCGCGGTCAATCCAGGCCCAGAACAACGGATCCCGAAGACTCCGAGGCTCTTGTCCATGTCTCCTCCGAGTGGGAAGTGGCTCAGGGACTTGGTTCTCCAAGTAGGTCATTCGGAGATAACCCTCAAGACATTTTCCCGGGAATGACACTCCGAATAGTTAACGAGGAGAACACCTCATACAAGCCATCTCGACACCCCGGAAAGAACTACACCAGGCGATACCCTAGCAGGGTAATGACCATTAATAGCCCAACTATTTCCCGGGAAACTCACCATTGGGAAAGTAGTGGCACACGGGACCTGCTCCGCTGCCGGGGAAACTCATCTAACCGAGAACACTTAGTCCTGTCGGAAGGCAAGATACCTAGAGTGGGCTATCCTTTGTGGACACACACAACCACTGGCGGAGTAACCGACTTCATTTGCCCCGTGCACGGTTTAGGGCCTTTTCACCCACGGGCGGCAATAGGCGGCCCTCCTTCGAGTCACGGGGAGCTACCCGGTGCTCGGTAAATCATCATATCCATCCCATACGTGTGATCGTAACAACATGAATATCTCGATTCCTCACTTAGCAGTGTATGCAATCATCAATCATCTATCACACTTATGGCTAACAATATGTATATATATATAATCACATAATTGTCATCATTACATAATCATCGTTATCGATAGCATCACTATCGCGTTTGTATTCCATGGCCTTATAGCCAATTAGGTCATATTCGACATTTCCTAATGTTTAATGTATCAAATGTATAAAACCAAGACCGTATACCACTTATGTGGGTTCTCGTGTCATTCTAGCCAGCCAAGCATTGATTATTGTGGTTCTAGTTCAACTGGTGTTCATATGGCATACTAGACTAAGTGTGCATGTATGGCTATGGTAACCTATGCCCCACCAATGCCTGTTTGCTACATTGTTAGATGGTATCTATATCATATTCTTGTTACTAGTACCTACCATGTATTGTACGATGCTCTAGACTCAAGAGTCGTTGTATTACATTACGCCCAAACGGGTTCTTGGGGTAAGCATCATAAATGGTATCCTACAATCTCTTCTATTAGCAGAAGTAAATATTTTTAACGTTAATACCTCTAATCAACCATCAAACACGCTTAAATCCCAAAACCCCGAAATTCCTAAGCTTAACATGTATGTATGAGATGGGTTTTAATGAATCAATATCATATATAAGTCAAAACATAGATTAAATTCTCAAAATATGTAATAAATGCAAGAACCCATCAATATCTAACGCCAATCAAAGATTAGTCTAGCCCAACCCCATAAACATGCATACAACCTAGGGTTTTTGTAGAAAATCCCCAATTTAAGTACAAATCACTAATACAACACGTAAAGGTTTGTAAAAGAAGTTTTATACTAGTGTTCCCACCTGATTGAAGCTTAATTGAGGTGTTGAAAATGCGTAGACGTCGTATCAACAAAACCCAAGCTCGCCTCTTAGCTCCATGTGCGAAGACGAAGGTGGAAGACGATGAATAGTGACATATGAGGTGTTTTGAAACTCAAATCTTGGAAAGAATGAAAGATGTATGGAATATCCAGTCTCTCTCTCTCTAGATCTCCCTCAAGTCTCTCCCTCACTCCCCTTGATGTTGTGTGTTCGAAAATGGAGAGTTTGGGGTGTTAAATGGCTTAAAAACGGGTCAAATACGCTCAAAACTGACTTACTGGTGAACCATGATCGATCATGGGTCGTGAACCCTTCTAGAACTCCTCTGGAGGACCATGATCGATCATGGCCCTTCCATGATCCATCATGGAAGTCACTGCAACATCAAATAACTTTCTGAGCTCAAAACGGACCTCGAAACGGCCGAATCTCGACTCGGCCCAAACACGAAAGTTTTAGAGGGAAAAGAAATGAAGACGTGGAAAAAAATAGAGAGTCATTTGGATATCGGATGAAGAAGTTATGACCTCTCAAAGTTGACCAAAAATTGACGAATCGCGAAAAGTCGAAATACACGATTATCGCCTCGGTTTTGATCCGAACCACTTGAATCATTAAATGAACACTCAAGTGAGTGGAAGGAGGCTAATATGACCAATAAGGAGTGATAAAACATTACGAGGATCTCCCAATGAGAAATTCACCACCCGAGGTGAATTAAGCGGACGAATGAAAGCAACCACAAAGAAACGAAAGAACGGGGTGTTACAGTTAAAGAGGAAAATAGATACGAAAAGACTAAATGAATTAATAAAAGCTTGAACTGAAAAATGTGTAAGAGTGCAACATAAGATTATATGCATCGGGATAGATAGCCAAATAGCTCTGAATCTTCCCTAATGAAAGACTATCGGATTTACTGGTAGAATTAGAGGAGTATTTTTGCCTTAAACTATTAACTGTTTATATAAGTAAAAACAACAGACTTCACATATAAACCTTCTTATAACCATCATTTTTTATTGTTATGTTCATTTTGGCCCTGAACAACTCCCAGTTTCATGAGTGCTTTAGAGAATATATCTAGCATTTTTGTTGATTCTCATAGAAGCATCCACTCTTCACACTCACATAAGTGACTTCTGTTAAGGATATCATGTTATACTCCACTTAGAATTTTTAAGGTATAGAAGTCATTAAAAGCATAACTTATCCATACAACAATGCAGGCAGCACTAAATCATCATAGGAATTGTTGGAGATAATTATCTCCCTATTGTTATAGGTGAAAGATACATGATATCCAGTTTTCCTTTTGAACCTACATCGTGGGATCTCCAGTTACTAGGTAGGGTTTCATCGAGTAATCGTTCTTTAATAGGCTTATAATGGGCCCATTCTCGTCAACAAACTCTTTACTTTCTAATTGATGGATCCTTATTATTTGTTAAGCCTAACATTAATCATCGTAAGCGAAAAAGAAATTATTTTTTTATATTAAGTCTATGAGGTTGTCACAACATACTATTAATTTAATTTGGAATATCCTCTTTATATTTTGTGACGAAATCAAATTTTTTCTCCTTATAATTTTGAGGATTTCCAATAAACATCTACACATTTAAACATTTAAGTATATGGACTAATTTTATTCACACACATACATACAACATTTTTATATTATTTTGTTCCCTGGAAATTTTAATCTTCCTCGTAGAAGATCCAATAGTTGATTTTCAATTACTTTTACTATCAGCTAGTATCAAAGAATCATTCTCATATATCATTATACACGTACTTGGAACTTCTGTAATATAGTACTCAAGCAAGAAACAACAATTTTATCTCAATTTGGAGTATGTATGGGCCTCCATAGCAACTTACCCCCACAATTCAAATAATTTAAACCCATTTATCAAATGAGATAATGGGTTATATGGCCTTGCTCCGTAATGTTTTATAACTCTAAGGACGGACTCATGTTTAATAAAGTGAAGTAGTACTAGTTTCATAATTTGGTTTTACAATAAGAACATTTTTCATAATATTAATTTATTTTAAGGAAAATGATAAATGTTGATGGACAAAAATACTATGCTATATCATTTATTCTAATTATAAAAAAGACATATTATTCTCTCTCTTACATACACATAGTTCAGAGAGAGAAAACAGAGAACAAGGGAAAGGAAGAAAATAATCGCAAGAGAGGAAAGAACGAGGCCGACGACGAGAAGCTGTCTCACCAATGATCTCACCTCTTCCACCACCACCACCTGACTCTCCGATCGTATCGCCTAGAGGAGCAATGTTCTCATCTTTTTCTTCTTTTTTTTCTCTGAAGGTGAAATCGTAAAATAGATATAACTTTTGATTGAACTATTAGATTTGGATGATTTTCGGATATCTTGTTAGGAATACAAAATTAATTTAATTGTGCAAAAAAATAAAGACGACCATATGTCGTTTTGCTATCAAAATCGACCAATTTTGACAGCCCAGCGATATTTGAAAAAATAAATATAATCGTAACTTCTTCTTTTTTTATGAACCCTACGTCGAGCCATATATATACATATATATATATATATATGTATATAAATTGAGTGGTGTTAATCTCATCAATTTTTTGATTCTATGTTTTGTAATGGTGCTAAAATCATTTTAGCACCTTCTGGTTGTTGTCATGTAGGTTGACAGGTGGTGTTAAATGCATTTAGTACTTTCTGGTTGTTGTCCAGGAAGGTGCTAAATCCTTCTGGCTTTAGCACCTTTTGGTTATGCTGCTAAATGTATTTAGCACCTTCTAGTTGTTGTCTATGTGGTGCTAAATACATTTAGCACATTCTGGTTGTTGTCCAGGTGATGCTAAATGCGTTGAGCACCTTATGGTTGTGGTGCTAAATGTATTTAACACCTTCTGGTTGTTGTCCAGGTGGTGCTAAATGCATTTAGCACCTTCTAGTTATTGTTAGTGTCTTAATAAGACATGAGATGAGATGTTATAAGAAAGGGTTATTATTGTCTTTTTTGTACAGTGTCCCTAATTTTTACGGCTAATTTACAAGTGTTCTTTATAATTATGTTATTATTAGAATGAGCTTTTATGCCCAATTGCCCCTTCTCAAATTACTTACGTAACATTCTATCTATCCCTGTGTTTTCCAACTTGGGGCCCACAAGTACTTCTAGGGAAATTATAAATTTACCATTTACCAAACAATTGCCTAGCAATTATATATGGTTACAAAATTTGAAGGGGAGTGAATTAAGACAAATTAAATTCACATGCAAGTTATTGGGAAATATGGATATGAAATAGAGAACACTAAAAAATTAATAATTAATTATTATAGTGCAAGGTTTGAATTCTAATTGGAGAAACTAAGTCTCTTGATCCATTTGTATAAGGCTGTCCTAGAACAACCTTAGAGTTAACTTGGAGCATTCAAGGTTGACTAATGTCATTATCAAAATAATGCTTGGCCAGCGACAGTCAAACAACGCAAGTGGAGATTGGTCGAGGTGCGTGAAAGTTGGCCTGAACAGCCCGTGAGAAAACCCTTGAACCAAAAATAATTCTAATCGGAGATATCATTTCGAATATTAAATATAATATTTGAAGTTTAAGCCAAGATTCCACGAATGATTTTGTAACAAGTCAAAGTTATTCACTAAATGACAAATAATCCTTATGTATAATAAATTAATTATACATGCTACTTTATAGAAACCACAAAATATATATTTATATTTATTTTGTTAAGACCATGGATCCCACTTGAAAAAATGTATCATCACAAATCAATATATAAAATCTAGGGGCTACTCTACCCATATCTAATTGATTATGAGTTGGATGCTCCGAAATCTAACATGGTATCAAAGCCATAGATCTCCGTTGTTAGGGTTCTTCTAGATCGATTTTGTCGTTCAAAAAGCGGCCATTCTACAAAATTACACTACACGTGAGGGGGCGTGTGGAGACTATCAATCCTGCATTGTGAATCCTCACAAAGCAATATATAAGATTTAAGGATTACTCCACCCATATTCAATTGGTTTTTGGTTGGATGTTCCAAAATCTAACATATTTTATTGGGTCCATATTAAAACCAATGTAACTAAAATAAATAATTTACTAGTACTAACCAAATAACCCACAAGAAAGTCATATTGGACAAATACTATAACATTTTTTTAAAGGGAAAAAAATATATATTTAGGCTCCGTTTGATAACAACATGGAAAATAAAAAGAAAAATACTAATTTAGATGAGAAGATGGAAAATAAGTTGAAGGATGTGGTGAGATTAACTCTTGCTTTTTGCTTTTTTCCATGACAAAATTTTCTTTGAGTGATGGTGGAGAAAAATTTTCCACAAAATATTAAAGGAGGATGGAGAACATATACTCGTAAAAATAAGTATGAGATGGAGAGTATCTCACCATATGCCTCAACTTATTTTCCATCTTCTCACCCAAATTAGTTGTTTTTATTTTCATTTTCCATGTTGCTATCAAACGGAGCCTTAGATAACAAATATATTTTTCCTCTTTTTTTTTGTTTTTAAACATATGAAAATTAAAAGGTTCAGTAAAGAAAATAAAATTAAATAGTTTTCTTGTAAACTCAATTAACATATTCTTTTAAAACCCGAGTAACTAAATATTTACCGTCACTATCAAGTGTCCATACCTACGGTTATCTTTTATTTACAGTTACTAAGTTACCAACCGAAACATTTATATATCTATTTTAAGGTAAGAAACTAATCAAATTAGTTGAAACCTTTCATAATAAGATGAATTGCAGTGGTTCATACTGCTACTAATAAACAATTGCCAAGGATTCAAATAATTATATAAATGATATAAGGATGGAAATTAAAGTTTTAACTACCCATCTCTAAATTTAATTAATAGGTTTTAGATAAGACTTTACTCTTCTTCGTTACTTTTTGGTTCATTTCTGTCCAAGGAGGCTTAGTTCGAAGAATAAATGGATGAATCACAAACATTAGACAATTACCATAATTCAACTTAAACGGGTTCGTCGTATTCGGAATAGTCACCAATTAAATATCAAGCATGCACTCACATATATAGAAACCATTATACAAAGTTAAATGGTCTCCATATACAAAGTTTCACAATGGTAACTGTTTCTAGTCGCAGTGTTATTTGTGTTGTTACAAAGTATACCATTTCCAATTAACGGTATATTCTCAAAGATAATTGTTTTAGAAAATGAACATATGGAAGGTGATGTCAAGCTTGCGTGGTTCTCGGTTAATACCTCACACTTTAATACTCCCTCCGTCCCAATTTAATTGTCCATTATTCT
The DNA here is from genome assembly GCA_021464415.1 of Lonicera japonica. Classification (NCBI taxonomy): domain Eukaryota; kingdom Viridiplantae; phylum Streptophyta; class Magnoliopsida; order Dipsacales; family Caprifoliaceae; genus Lonicera; species Lonicera japonica. The sequence goes on from CM038470.1 coordinate 46,274,931, forward strand.
ATTTTTGGATATCCCAAAATAGTTATCCACTTTCTATATTTAGCAAGTCTTTAATTAGAACACTTTTAATTATAAACAAAATATCAAGATGGCTATGAAATTTAACAATTATTTAAACGACAACCCAAATGTAAGCAATCCTATGTATAGAAAATCACAGAGAATATTATTAATATGAAGCAATGCATATGTAAAATCATTTTAAAACCATTGTTTTATCAACATGAATGCACTTAATTATCCCCTTAATTTATATATATATATATATATATATAATTCAAGGGATTATAGAGAACCCGTTGGTTCATCAAGATCGACTTCGCCGTTCAGAAATGGCCGTCTTCATCTTACGCTATACGGGCGGGCTCCACGTCACCCAATCAATCCACATGTTGGGCTAAAAAATTATGCCACACGTGAGACCCATTGCCAATTGGTTTTGGGTTGGATGTTCCGAAATCTAACATGGTATTAGAGTAATAGATCCTCGTTAGTTCATCAAGATCGACTTCACCGTTCATAAATGGCCGTCTTCATCTTACGCCCTATGGGCGGGTTCCACCACTACACCAGATGTGGTCTTAGGCGACATACTCTATTGGGTATGTCTTCTAAAACACATCTTAGGAGACATACTAACTGTATGTCTCCTAAGTTTCTCTCTTAAGAGACATACCTTTAGTATGTCGCCTAAGTACCTACTTACAAGACATATATACTCCGTATGTCTCCTAAGAGTGTCACTTAGGAGACTTACAATTAGTGTGTCACCTAAGTATATACTTATGCGACATACAATGAAGATATGTCGCCTAAATACTTCTCTTAGGAGACATACATATACTATGTCTCATAAAAAATATACTTAGGAGACATACTTAATTGTATGTCTCCTAAGATCTTCCTTAGGAGACATACTTAATTGTATGTCGCCTAAGTGCTTTTGACCACCGACACTATTTTTTCGCGCAGAGTTTGACTGATTTATTTTAAGCGACATACTAATTTTGTATGTCTCTTAGGTACATATCTTAAGAGACATACAAAATTAGTATGTCGCCTAAGAGTTTCTAAAAAAATTTGAATTTTCCGCGAAAAAAAAAGAGGTCTCTTAGGAGACATACATATACTATGTCTCATAAGAAATATACTTAGGAGACATACTTAATTATATGTCTCCTAAGGATTTGAATTTTCCGCGAAAAAAAAAGAGGTTTCTTAGGAGACATACATATACTATGTCTCATAAGAAATATACTTAGGAGACATAATTAATTGTATGTCTCCTAAGATCTTCCTTAGGAGACATACTTAATTGTATGTCGCCTAAGTGCTTTTGACCACGGTCTCTTAGGAGACATACATATACTATGTCTCATAAGAAATATACTTAGGAGACATACTTAATTGTATGTCTCCTAAGTATTTGAGTTTTCCGCGAAAAAAAGAGGTCTCTTAGGAGGCATACATATACTATGTCTCATAAGAAATATACTTAGGAGACATACTTAATTATATGTCTCCTAAGATCTTCCTTAGGAGACATACTTAATTGTATGTCGCCTAAGTGCTTTTGACCACCGACACTATTTTTACGCGCAGAGTTTGACTGATTTATCTTAGGCGACATACTAATTTTGTATGTCTCTTAAGTGGTACAACACAGGTCCTAATGTTCCCGGTAACACAAAGTTTGATTGTGGTCTTTTATCTATAAACACTTGGACTAGTTGGTACGACGAGTTCCCATTTATTCTTGCCAAGATGGCAAGACAAGTGTTCTGTATAGATGATCTGTCGGCTGGTGTCGGTTAAAAACTCGTTAACATGATGTTTCACTGAGGTACATACAGTGAAAGCACACTATCAAGGGATGCAACCGCCAGTCATCTATATGAAGTAGACGAACCGTATCAAGAGCCTGATGGGAACTGTTTTCTGATATCTAGTTTATTTATCGAATTTAGTTCAGTACTACGAATAGATATTCCCGACGATGATGACAAGAATGAGGACTCCGACGTTGCAGAAGGGTTTAACAATGACTTCTTAATTGACGATAATGATGAAGAAGAGGATCAGGATCAGGATCATAGTGACGATGATGACTACAATTAATGTTGTATTGTTATTATTTGTAATTAAATCGATTGGTTTTTCTATTATTGTAAGCGTTATTAATCAAGTGAATTAATTGTTACAAACTAGATTAATTAAGTAAAATGATTGTTGTATATAATAAAATAAATAAAAATGGTTATTAATTTTAAAAACTGACTGAATATTTAGTTTATTTACCATTAAACATAAATTTTTACATTTTCATTTCAAATTTGTAACATAAAAGACAATTATTAGTGTTTAATACATTCATTCAATATTATCAGTCTTTTATATTATTGATATGATTTTTTGGGTTTCCAAAATTAAGTTTTTATGTATTTAATATTGGTAAAATGGGCATTAGGAAATGTTTAAAAACTGAAAACTCTTTTATATAAATAAAAAACGAAAATAATTTTAAAAACTGAAAAATCTTAGGCGACATACTAATATTCGTATGTCTCCTAAGTGTACTCTTAAGCGACATACATTAATTAGTATGTCTCCTAAGATGTTTTAAAAAAATTTGAATTTTCCGCGAAATATTTTTTCGAATTTTTCGCCAAAAAAAAGGGGGCAATTTTTTTTTACTTGTGCGACATAAGTATATATATGTTGCCTAAGTCTACTCTTAAGAGACATACATCAATTAATATGTCGCCTAAAATGTTTTAAAAAAAATTGAATTCTCCGCCAAAAATTCAAATTTTCCGCGAAAAAAAAAGAGGCAAATATGTTTACTTAATCTTTATCACTCTCACCTCACCTCTCTCTCTCACCTCCTCCATCTCCATGCTTCCCCCATTCCCCTGCCACCATTGACCTCTCTCTCACCTCCTCCATCTCCATGCTTCAATCTTAAAGGTAATACTCTATCTCTCTCTCAAATCTTAAAAGTAATACTCTATCTCTCTCTCAAATTTTATTTAGAGTTAGTATAGTTTATTTACTATTTTTCATGTTATATTTAGATTATCTCTGTAAACCTGTCAAATCTGACCTTACTGTACTAAAACATTTATAACTCAGAAACTACAAGATGAAAATTAGAAATTCCACTTGGATAATAAAATAGACTCGTGGAGGAACAACATATCAGAAATTTATTGACATAGGACTTATAAATTTCTGTGTGTGAATTTTTGAAGATAAGAAAGTAATCTGCCCTCTGTACTGACAGCAGTGTGTTTACTGTTTCAACAATTTATTTAGCTTCCTAAAACTAACTCAAAAATTATGAAATAAATCATAGAGTAATTTTAATGTGTTATTAATCTTCTGTGTAAATTTCGGAGTCTAATGTTATTTATTCTGATCTGGGTGATTTTTATAAAAACAGTGGACTTGAAGGTTGTTAAAATCCCATAAACTATGGTAAATAAATATGATATAAAATATGTGAGAATATTTTTCTTCAATTTATTTTTCAGTTTCATTTGTCATGTTGAGAGGCGATGGAAGCGCGACAGAAAGCAAGCGATGAGGCGATGGAAGTGCGGGTACGGGATCTAGTATCGTCGATGATGGCGAATCTTCCTACGGGTGATGGTAGACCAATAGAGGTTTAGTGATAGACTTGTTTATATATATATTATTTTGCATATTTATATATCGACTTCTTTCTTTTCTCTATTGCTAGACTTATGGTATTTTTATTCTATACTTGAATTTTGGCTTGTACTCTTTGTACATTTTAATTTTGGCTTGTAAATATTAGACTTTGTACATTTTAATTTTGGCCTCTTTTTGTGTGATTTAATTGTGTGTGAATGAATTGGTATCAAATTTATATTACATGTTGATTTGTAGAAATTTTGTTGTGTGTGAATGAATTGGTATCAAATTTAGAATGAAGGTCTGGAACATCTTAGGAGACATACAAATTAAAGTATGTCTCCTAAGTGGTGGTCAATACTTTTAATCAAACATAGTTATGCGACATACATACATTTGTATGTCTCTTAAGATTAGCACTGAAGCGACATACTTAACTTTGTATCTCTCCTAAGATCACAACTTAAGCGACATACATACATTTGTATGTCTCCTAAGATCACCACTTAAGCAACATACAAATATCATATGTTGCTTAAGTCGTATACTTACGCGACATAATCAATAGAGTATGTCTCTGTGAGAATCCGGACCCATACCCCCGAGAGAAGAAAAGAGTCCTCCGTTCTCGGTTTTATTTGAAAACGTGTTTTGTAGAGTCGCCAGTTTGTTTTACGAGAAAACAAACAAAAGACCGTACGAAGGACAATTCGAAAACGAATTATCTTTCATACGTTTGAAACCAGAGAATTATTTTGAAAATTGACTTTGCTAGGGTTCGGGAACTACGTTACGAATTGGGAAGGTGTTAGGCACCCAATTCGCCCTTTCGGTCTCTTAATGGATCATGTATCTAATTCCTATTTTAGATATCTTGCAAGTAGTTCGAATGGTTCTCAAAATAGTCCTTTCCGGATAAATTCAGTTTAAAATAATATTTTGAAATCAGACTCGAGCTTTTCGAGCGCCTACGTATTCATTCGTAGAATGAAATCAGAGTCTCGTAGTTCCTTTCATTGGAAACTGTTTTTTGTATTTTTGTTTGTTTTGAAAACGTGTCAAAACAGGTTTTAGATTTCTTGTAAAACTTAGAAAGGATTTGTTTCGAAAGCAGTGAACTTCTTTGCAAGTTATCTAATTTTCTGTATTAAAAAATGAAATTAAGAACAGTACTGAAATTAAGGAGGGTTGTAGAAAATATACCTGATGCGCTTGAAGAAGAAATAAGAACCTTGCCTTGATTACTCCTTTCTCTCTCTAGAACTTTCTCTCTCTAAAACTTTCTCTCTCAGAATTTCTCTAAAATGACTCTCTGATAATTCTGACAGAGTTTCTACTTACTAAAGACACTAGTGAGTGTTGATGTCATTTAAAAGAGAGCCCAAAGATCCTATTTATAGCAAAAATCTCGCCAAAAACGCTCCAAAAGAGGCCAACCGCAAAGGGTAGCCGCAGGGCGTGCGGCTGGGGCGTGCGGCTAGGTGCCAACCGTACGGTTGGGGAGCCAACCGTGCGGCTAGGGAAGGTACCAACCGTGCGGTTGGGAGCCAACCGTGCGGTTGGAGCGTGCGGTTGGGGGCTGCGGCTAGGAGCCAACCGTGCGGTTGGGGGCGTGCGGCTGGCTACCAAAAAACTCAAATTTTCTAACGGGGCGCTGCCCCGCACCCCGCGACCTGACCAGGCAGGTCGATCCCCGTCCTAGTAAGCGAAGTGGCGACAAGGTTGCGATTAATTCCTAACGCGCTCGAAAATCAGGGTTTTTCCTAACGATCTCTCGTATGCATGATGACTCAAGACTTGATGCAGAAAGCTTGTTAGGTTCACACGAGAGTCGCGGATTGGGGTGTTCACAGTCTCCTAAGTATACAACTTAGGAAACATACTATATTTTATGTGTCTCTTAAGTCTAACACTTAAGCGACTTACAAATAGAGTATGTCGCTTAAGAGTTTTACTTAGGAGACATAAGCAATAGAGTATGTCTCCTAAGTGTTAACTCTTAAGCGACATACTCTATTGCTTATGTCTCTTAAGTGAAACTCTTAAGCGACATACTTTATTTATATGTCGCTTAAGATCTTAGGCCACACTACTTACAAGACACCACTTGGGCGACATACATCAGCTCTTAGGAGACATAATTTGTATGTCTCCTAAGTGTCTGTTTCATGTAGTGCACGTCACCCAATCAATCCATGTGTTGGGCTAAAAAATTACGCTGAGGGGGCTTGTTGTGACTATCAATCCCACATCGAAAGAGTGGATCATCACAAAGCAATATATAAGATCTAAGGGTTACTTCCATTGCCAATTAGTTTTGGGTTGGATGCTCCGAAATCTAACATGTTATATATAGTTATTTCATTTCCTTCTTTTTTTGTAAAACATGATATTGCACAAAATGACTATATATATAATTTTGTCTGGGGAGTGTGCAATTAATTTTATGGAAAGGTAATTAAAGTCTCCATACTAGTAAGAGTTAAACTTGCATGTACAAATTAAGCAATTCAAAATTTTAATACAATTGAAGACCTTTGGAAAATGAGGAAATGGATTTATATTTTGCAATAAAGATTTCAAGTCGATCTTAACACTATCAAGATTAAAGCAATGACAATATACCAAATACACACATATCTTGAATTTTATTCAAACCCATACACATGATTTTAGAAGGTTTGCATTAAATATCTTCGTAACAATAATTTTAATTAGATCATACAATTTGTCAAACAATCCATTGATCATTTAAATGCATTTAATATCTATAATACAATTGATACTTCTTCACTGATCATATAACCATGCATACTCGAATCAAATGGGCCCAATTTGAAATTACAAATTTATCATCACAAATAAATTCATTTTTCCAATATTCTATCTGGGCATGCAATATTTGTTGAAGCTGTTAATTTTGAGAATCAAATTAGTCCTGCGAGAAAGTGTACTATTGCTCATTTAACAAAAAAAAATCATTTTAAGTAGAATTAAAATTGTCTTAAGATTTTTGGACAAAATAAGTGTAATTTGATTTCGACGAATATAAGTTGGTCACAAAATAATTAATATAATATAAACGTAAAATAAGTACAATGTAATAAGAAAGAGATTGAAAAACTTACCTGATTTTTGCAATCGATGCTAGTGTTGATTTCGACAAATATAAATTGTTCACAAAATAATCATTATAATAGAAACGTAAAATAAGTAGGATGTAATAAGAAAGAAATTGAAAAACTTATCTAATTTTTGCAATCGATGCTAGTGTTGGACACTAAATCTTTAAAACAGTTTTGCCTCCCTTTATGGTGTTTACGGACTCATGGATGTTGTCTCCTAGGATACAACCATTGCCGAGCACTCCAGTAAGTTCACTTTGGTGAATCAATGACAATTGCACTCTCATATATAGTGGACTCAAAGAACAAAGCAAACGACTTAAGAAATGGAGAGAAATGGGATAACAATTTTCTGGTTACAATCAAATAAGGGAGAAGGATTTATATAGGATTAGATGAGTCTTTTCGGAAAAGGTATGTCTCTTTATAAGGGTGATGTGGAATAGATAGCAGATATGTACTTGGCCACATTGGATCGTCACAAGCCCACCTGGCCCAAAAATGTGGCAAGACCAAAATCGCGTGGGGCTTGGCTAGTTTGCCTTGAAACTGCCTAGAGAAATCAAGTCACAGCCTCTGGCGGTGATGCATGTTGTTTTTCGGCTAAATTCCTTCGTTCATGCCCTCGAATTCGCATTTTTATTATTTAAGGCAAGTCTTGATTTGATAATAAATTGGGTTTGGAAGGTTGAATTCGACTTTTGTCAAATCCTGCGTGATCCTCGACATCAACACAGCATGATCCCATGATTTTTGCAATTTTCTGTTATTGGCAGTTTTTTTTTTGTATTTGTCTCCCCTTGTAATAGGATTTCATTGTAATCGTTTGAGGCGGACTATGTTATAATAAAATTTGAGTGAAAAAGAACACTGTTGGATCAACAACGCTTGTCCCCGAATTATATCCCCCAAACAGCGGCTTTTCTGGATCAACAACGCTGCTGTGCCTGAAAAATGCAGGCTCTGAAGGTACCAGCAGAGTGAGAGAGAAGCTACTAAGCATCAAAGCAATTGAAGCCATAGTTGATCTGTCAGCTACATTTTCTTGGACTCATAGCAATCCAATGACGGGTCTATCAAATTCGTACTTCCTCGTTCTTGCCAATTTGTCCAAGCCTGAAAACAAAATCAATTGAGAAAAAATTCAGTGACAATGATAAGTATAAGTAGTTTTGGTGAATAGATCCATCATGCATGTGTAAGTATATGAATTCATACTTACATAGCTTAGAAGGTCTTCAACATTTTCTCTGTTTCGAAAACTATTGTTCCTCTGACCACTTACTGTTTCCAAACCTTGTACACCTAAGCAATTCTACATAATATAATGATCTATAATACAATCCAAAACATGATCCCAAATTTCAAAAAGCTAATGAAATTGCTCCAACAAGATCTATCAATGAAGACATCTAATCGCTCCAAATTACTAACCACGCAATATTTTAAGTTCTTGCACTTTACTTTGACAGTGAAAGAAATCAATTCCATAAATGAAGCCTGAATTTTAAAAAGGTCTAAGGAAGGCATTTTAATATTACCCTTAAATTTGTTCATTTACTGAAGAACTTGTATGCATGCTTTAGAATTGATTAGACTCATTTCCTGTGGATTTATGCTGAAAGAATTGATGTTTTTGGATCTTTGGTACTACACTTAATAAATGTAGGCTTCAAAGGTATCGAAAGGGTGAAAGCGGAGATAGTTAGCATCATAAGAATTGAAGCCATTGTTGGTTTGTCAATTTTTCTTGAACACAGAATAACCCAATGTAGATGCATCTGATTATGTCACCTACAGAACCGATTCAGTTCCTAGTCATGAATCTATCATATTTGACTCGGTTCCTTCTTCCCAAATTTTCCAAGCTTGTAGAACCATAATGTTTAGATATAATACCAATAGCATTCACTATTTTAGTCTCAAAGTGACTAGCAGTCCATCAAAGAAGATTTTTACTTGCATTGCGTAGAATATCCTCATCATTCTCCTCGTTTTGAAAGCAATGTTCTTTCGATGAATGATGATTTCAAGAACTAATAAAACAAAGTTAAAGACATCAGAATTCACCGAGAACTACCCATGCTTTACATACTCTGGCACCATATATCCACTACAATGGTTAAGTGATTTGTCAAGAAATTGGTACATTGTAGTCTATTAATATATGCTTTGGAGAGCATATATTATTATATTTATTGTGTTTTTAGAGCTTTTGAGGTGTTTGGAATTAAATCGAGAAGTTTTTGAATGAAGAAAAAATTGGCTGCACGCAATGTCTGTGTTCAAGAAAATTCTAGCACTAATTTGTACAGAATTTGAAGAAAACTCCAGCGAAAAAAGTTCTAACTCTTTGAGTTAGCTACGTGTGGGAGAACACCTTGTGACAATCGGAGTTCAGAGTGTAAAGTTATTTCCGAAATACGATCAATGTGCCAAAGTATTAATTCCAGCAAGAATATATTATTTTAATGAAGATGGATTTTTTTTATAAATAATGGCCCAAGTAGTAGGCCCAACTAAATCCAAGCCCACGTGGGAGCCCCTCTGTAGCTAAGCATATAAGAAGCATGGAGCCGCAGCAATAAAGGGGGGGGGGAGCAGTTGTAGAAAGGAAAAAATTAATTTCCTTTCTTCTTTGATTCCGGCACAGTTATCGAGAACCAAAAAAACAACTTTTATTTTAGACTTTTTTCCAAAAATAATGTTTTCAAAAATCTGATGTCCCAAAATAATACCCTCTCCATCTTTGTTTCCAATTTAATATTTTTTCAAAAGTGGTATCAGTAATGCCAATTTTATAATTGAAAACGGCATCACCAATACCAATTTCAGATATAAAAACGGCATCATTGATGTCAATTTTAAAATTAAAAAGTTTTAAAAGTTTTAAAAACGGCATCAGTGATTCCAATTTCAGCACAAAAAAAGCATCAACGATGCCAATTTTAAAATTGATAAATTTTTATTTTTTACAAATGACATCAGTGATGCCAATTTCATTTATAAAAAAAGCATCATCAATTCCAATTTCAACTTTAAAAACGGCATTATTTATGCCAATTTTAAAACTAAATTTTTATTAAATCCCATCAACTGTGCCGTTTTTTAAGGGTGTGTGAACACCCCAATTCACGACTCCCGTGCGAATACTGGTTTTCTTTTAGTATCCTGCATTTAATCATGAGTCATCATGCATGTAGAAGGACTGATAAGAAAGACTCCAATTTCGGACGCGTTGGGAGTCTAAGACAACCTCGTTGCCTCGTCGCGGGGTGCGGGGCAGCGCCCCGCTAGAAATTTGGTTTTTTTTTCGAGCGCTCCTGCGCATTTTTTTGTGAGCCAGCCGCACCCCCCTGTCGCACGCCCAACCGTACGGCTACCTGCCAACCGTACGGTTGGCACATGCTAACCGCACCCCCTAGCCGCACGCCCAACCGTACGGCTACCTGCCAGCCGTACGGCTGGCACACCCCTGTCGCACGCCCCAGCCGCACCCCATGCGGCTACCCCTGCGGTTGGCCTCTTTTGGAGCGTTTTTGGCGGAAATGTTGCTATAAATAGGACTCTTGGGATCCCATTTTGGGATCATCAACATTCAATAGTATTTTTGGTAAGTAGGAGCTTCGTCAAAGTCTTTAGAAAGTCATTTTTAGAGAAAATTCTGAGAGAGAAGGCTAGTGAGAGAGAAGGCTAGTGAGAGGAAGTTAGTGAGAGAAAGCTTTAGAGAGAGAAAGCTCTAGAGAGAGAAGGAAGTCAAGGCAAGGCTCTCCTATCTTCTTCAAGCGCAGCAGGTATAACTTTCTACCACTTCTCTAAATTTCGGTATTGCATTTCTATATTAATTTTAAATACAGAAATTAGATAACTTGCAAAGAAGTTCACTGCTTTCAAAATAAATCGTTTCTAAACTTTACAAGATAACTAAAACTCGTTTTGACACGTTTTCAAAACAAACAAAAAAAAATAGTTTCCAAAGAAAGGAACTACGAGACTCTGATTTCATTCTGCGAATGAATACGTAGGCGCTCGCAAAGCTCGAGTCTGATTTCAAAATACTGTTTTAAACTGAATTTATCCGAAAAGAACTGTTCTGAAAACAATTCGAACTACTTGCAAGATATCTAAAATAGGAATTAGATGCATGATCCATTAAGAGACCGAAAGGGTAATTGGGTGCCTAACACCTTCCCAATTCGTAACGTAGTTCTAGAACCTTAGCAAAGTCAGTTTTCAAAATAAATCTCTGGTTTCAAACGTATGAAAGATAATTCGTTTAGAATTGTCCTTCGTACGATCTTTTGTTTGTTTTCTTGTAAAATAAACTGGCGACTCTACAAACCCACGTTTTCAAAATAAAGCCGAGAACGAAGACCTCTCGGGTCGCGGGTCTGGATTCTCACAGTGGCGACTCTGCTGGGGAAGTCGAGAACTAAGCTCTATTATAATGGATCATATAGTTAATTCCTGTTGTTTTATTTAGGTCTTGCAAGCCTTAGTTCTAAGATAACATAGAAGCGATCTAGGAGGATACCCTGATGCCTTTATTTGCTAATTATGTGAGGAAAATCTTTTTTATAATTAAAATTGTGTAAATTATCATAACAAACCATAAAGCGTTTATCAATAATGAACCACCAGATTGTTCTTTCGCACGCACTCACATCTTATCATGCATTTTCGCGAGTGTGAATTTACCCTATCAACCTCGGGACCAGAGTCATGATTAGGCCGCGGACTTGCGGGTCTACACTAGCCAAAAGCGCCTGGGACCACTCTCCTTGGCCAAGTACTTACCGAGGTATATAGAGTGACGAGAACACTCACGTACCCGGGATGTATATCAAAAGGTCCTTACACGTACCTGCGCTCTTGAGGTATATCGTAAGACCTGCCAAATAGGAGGGAGCCTTAAACCTTACCCTCTTCAGCCACGCTTGCAGATAGGGGAGTCATCTTAGAACACAAAGATTTTCTGCATGGTTTTAATGACCAACAGTCGTGAGAATCTAGTGAGCAAAAGCCCTGATTCCATGAACAAAGCAACTCATGAGGAGAGATCTTCCCATATTTTCAAATGATTTTTTTCAAAAAAAGCCCTTTTCAAAATGATTTTCAAAACTATAGACGGTCAGGGAACCCATGGAATTCTATTCCTACCCTACCGCTATACGGGACTCTCAAGTTGTCGCCGTTGGTCTGTTTTCGATCTCACCTAAAGAAAACTTTTTTGTGTGTTTATTTTCGTTCCGATCGATGTATTTCTGGATAAGGTCCGGCAATTCCTAAATGATCTGTTGTTGTTATTTTCCGGGGGAATGTGTGCGGTCGAATTTGTCCTTTTTTCCGGCTCAGCAGATATTCATCCTGGCCTCTGTGTGGGCTGGAAGAGATAGCACCGGGAGACTCGTCAGACCAGATTCCTCTAAAAACATGGATCAGAATACCCCGAGCCGGAATGTGAACAACCAATTGAACAATGCAGCGGATCCGCCGCCCGGTCCTTTTTACCCAAACCCGGGGATGCCGCAGAATAATACCGTCGGGGGTCAGCCGATACATCACGCTCCGTCTTTGACTGTTGATCCAAACCTAGCTAGTTCGAGTGGAAACATGAATGTTCCGTTACCAAATCCCGAAGATATGTATCGGATGTTGATGAATTTGAACCAAAGCATGGCCATGTTACTAAGTGACAATAAAAATACTCGCGCCAAGTTGGACGAGTTGGCTAAAGGGCGCATGACAGAACCACCAAGAGAAACTCCGGTTATTCTACCACCACCGCCGCCACTCTCAGTTCATACCGAAGTACCACCGCCGTATGAACAGTTGAACCAACCCAAACCCATACCGGATCCGGTCGGCAACTGGTTACAACAGGACCTAACCAATCAAGCCCCTCCACAAATGCAACCGATCCATGAACCGTACCACGATCCGTACTATGACCCAATAAGAAGGCCCATGAGCATTCAAGGGGAGGGCCCCACACCAATAGAAACTCACCGGGGGGATAAAGACTTGTCTGAGCTTAAGGAGCAGTTGAAAGCACTTACCCAAAAGGTAGCTGAGAGTTCGAACGATTTGACCCAGATGCAAAGCTACAACTTATACCCTGAGGCTCATTATCCAGTGGGCTTTAAGATGCCTTCCATTCCAAAATTTACAGGCACTACACCACCGGAACTCCATCTGAAATCCTATGTCCGTTCAATGAGAATTTATGATCTCGGTGAGGCTGAATTAGCCAATTCTTTTCACCTCACTTTGGCAGGACCAGCCCAGAGTTGGTTTTTGAACCTTGAAAAGCACCGTGTTAGATCATGGTCCGCCATCGTCCAAGAGTTTGTGTCACAATACAAAACTAATGAGGAGCTTAAAGTTACAAGGAAACATCTAGAGATGGCTAAGCAGAAGGAGAATGAGAGTATTAGTGAGTTTGTAACAAGATGGAGGGAACTGGCCGCCCAAATGGTGGAGCGCCTAGATGAAGAAGAACAACTGGGAATGATCGTGAAGAATTTGAAACCAGATATTCGAGCTCAAATGGGACACCAATTCTTCGGTAGGTTCAAAGCCCTACTCCACGTGGGCAACGAAATTGAGGAGGAATTAGCCAAGCAGGCTGAAATCAAAAAATCCGCTTCACAATACAAGAAGGCTTCCACGTTTGCCATCAATCAAGTCACGTCTTCTGGGTCCTATGGTCGGGGGTATTCCGGCAACCCCTTTGGTCAAAACTCTGTGAAAACATTGGGGATTTGGGATACCGTAATAACAACAACAATAACCTCAGGACATTTGATCAGAATCGCTCACGAGACAGACATTTTTCGCAATTACCAGGACCGTTGGGAAAGGTTTTCGAACAATTGAAAGAAGCTGGGATTATGTATCCCATGAATCCGAGGCCATTACCACAACAGATACCACCTCACTGGAACATGAATGAACATTGCGAATATCACCAAGGTTTCGGACACACCACCGATAGTTGTATGGCACTGCGGCATGCTATCCAGAACTTAATTGACAGCAAGAGAATCCCTGACCCGTCAGCCCCGAATATTGCAAGTAATCCCCTCCCCAATCACCGGATAAATGCTATCGAGGAGGACTCAGATTTACCAGATCCTGTACTCTTGATTAAACCTGCCATGAATACAGAAAATGTTGAAGTATGGAAATTTAGCTGTCTAAAGCCTTCGCCCACAGTCATTCAATATACCCCACCAAGGTCCCTAAAATCCGTTGAAGAAATCGAGGATGAAACATTGTTGGGGTTATCCGTTTATGAAACGTGCACTATGCAGTCACAAGAGATAGTTAGCCCAAAAGTTATGGGCTGGATGAAACAAATGCAGTTTATACCAGGTTTTGGGCTCGGTAAACAGAATCAAGGGATCGCCCACTTTCCACAATTTAAAGGCAACCCGAGGTGACAGGGGCTCGGGTATAACCAAGGAAAAACAATAAAAAAGGACACCCATCCAAGAAAGAATTGCTCACAGATAAACATGATCACCTTCGACTGGAACACAGTTTCGCAAGTCAATGAAAGGTCGCCTCCAACTCCAGTTGAAACACCTGAAGGGACAAGTGATCCGGTCGCGACATGGGTCCAACAATTGACCCGTTCCGGGAGAGTGTACCAACCGCCAAATACCAAGCAACCTATTGATGTCGCTCCTCCCAACGAACCTGCAAAAGACCCAGAAGAAGGGCGTGTTGTTGAACAGTTGAAGAAAACACAAGCCCAAATTTCAATCTGGGGACTTCTGGTAGCGTCCAAGCCACATCGGATGGCGCTAATGAAGATGTTAGATGAATCATTTATTCCTCTTGAAGCCACCCCAAATGAGCTAACAACAATGATCGCTTCAATGGGGGTACAAAAACAAGTTCTTGGGTTTTCTGATGAAGATCTATCACCACTGGGTCGGGATCATAACCAAGCTCTACATATCACCGTTGTTGCTTGTGGGATGTCTATACCGTATGTGCTTGTGGATAACGGTTCTACGATTAACGTATGCCCGTTGAAAACTGCTGTTCATTTGGGTATTGATTTAACTACCATGGAAGAATCGCCAGTCACAGTGCGAGCATACAACAATACCAAGCGAGAGGTATTGGGTTCCGTCATGCTTGGTATGAAGATAGGACTGGCTACGTTTACCACTGAATTTCAAGTCATTGATATCCCTTCAAGCTTTAATTTGCTATTGGGACGAGCTTGGTTGCATGAGGTTGGCGCACTGCCTTCTTCCCTTCATCAAAAAATGAAAATACCCTTTGTTAGTAAATTAGGGCAGTAATCATGCATCGCATACACTAATTTACGCACTAATCATTGAATCCTATGATCTATGCAGTTCAATAAAATCGACAGATGACATACCTTAATCGAGATTTGATGTCAATGAAACGAACAGGATGGATCTGATCCTTCTGTTGTTGTCGTCCTTAGCGTAGAAAACACGACGCCTCTACGGTATGCACACACGAACGAGATGAGATCTTGCTTGGTGTACTAGCGCCCTCTAGGGTTCTCTCTGCTATTTCGAATTTTCTTGCCTCTCTCAATTTCGTTGACGGCCAAGAAGAACAAAGGTTCCCTTTTATAAGGGAACCCTAGTGAGAACCCTAAGCAACAAACGAACTGGGCCCAAGTCCAACTTGGCCCGTTTTAATTCGTTTTGATCCAACTCGTTTTGGTGTGCGACCCTGTAGGTTTTACACTCTTTGGCCGTACAATTAAAACCCGTTTTATTATACGAACAGTAAGCGGTTTCTAGTAAAACATTACTATTATCCAAAGGGTATAAAGGTCAAAAACGACACAACCTTAAATTGATATTTCACACATTAACTCCTTTTGTCAATCGATATCTAGATTGAACACAAGACTAGGCAAGTGTCATTCTTGTATAGTTCAATCTTTATTTCTTGATCTCTAAGTATAATTAATCCAAAACAAATGACATCTCATTTGTGCATGGCCATGCAAATATTAATTACACTTATCAAGGGGCCCAACGATATCTCTCTCAATATATGAGAGTGACAAATCCCATCTTGATCAACCACATACCTCTACATAGTTCATAGTATGCTCGGTCATCATCTTTATAATTACTCGGTCAAGAGCAACGTTTGATAATGCCTGACATGCTAATCCCTATGTTGGTAACCATGGCGATCTCAGGTCTGAGGATAATACGATATCACAAATGGGGAACATCACTGATGACATTATGTAACACTCCTCGCAGTGTCCCCAAAGCGGGTCAGTCCAATACTTTGTTCCCTAACAAGTATCAGTATGTTCAGCTTGATATCTCCATATCCATGACTTGTGGAACATAGTCATCAGCTGACCCATACTCTAATCATTATATCAATGTGATCCTAGGTTATTGATACATGATTAGGGGCATCTAAACAATATTATTATTACATTACTAGCATCCCACAATCTAGTCACGTACTTGATGAACTAGTATTAATAAATATTATTTACAAGAGATTATAAAGTAAAATAAATAAACTTTATTAATAACAATAAGCATAAGATATCCAAGTACAAATCATAATCTATGAATAGTCCTAGGACATATCTCTTTCACCCTTCAACGGGGATATCATCATCATCAAGGGAGATCCTGAAAGGGCAATAGTCCCAAAAAACTCGCCAGTATTGGGAATCGGAAGCCAAGATGTCCAACTCGGGGGATTTTCGTATGAGCCAAAGGTGCAAAATCTTACCACACAGACCATGAATTATCTGCCCCCGATGATATGTCATCCATGAATACGCAAGTGCTAAAGATGATGAGGAAAATGGAATTTTTACCGGGGATTGGTTTGGGAAAATATCAAGCCGGCATTGCCCAAATGATTGAACCATACCAACAACCAAGTCCCCTTGCTGGGTTGGGATACATGGGAGATGTTAGCCGAATGAAAAGTATCGTGTCCGCTAATGGTTCGTTAAACGGATGGTTTATAAAAGAGGGTGAAGACTTTCCTTACTGCGGGTTTCAAGAACCATGGGTAAATGAAGAGGGGAAAAGACAGCCGGGATTAGAAATTTTCTTTGAAGAAGACTTGTATATCAGTGAAGGATTTACTCACTCCTTCTCATCTCGGTTGAAGATTACCCGGTCACCTGTCGAGCCACTGGAAGAGGAAGATATGCTGGGTAATATGTTTGAAGTCATGGCAATTGAGGAAGATTACCTGGGGGATCCTGTGCATCTTATACGCCCTATCGAAGGAAAGAAGAAGCAGAGAGAGAGGAATATTGATAGAAATGTACGAAATTTAGAATGTATGCTATCTGTGCAAAGTGATGTTTCTATCAATAAAATTGCCAATCTTTTCCCTTACTTTGATTCTTATGATGTTGAAATTATGAATGAAAATTTGAATGATGAGTTGCGAATACAACCTATTGAAGAGGACACAGTCACGATAAATTTGGGAACAACAGACGATAAAAAAGAAATAAAAATTGGGGCCGAGTTAAGCCATGATGAGAAAACAGACTTAGAAAATTTATTGAAAGAGTTTGTTAACGTTTTCGCTTGGTCGTATGCTGATATGCCGGGTTTAGATGCCAACATTGTGATGCACGAAATACACACTAAACCCGAATGTAAACCTGTCAAGCAAAAGTTAAGAAAACTAGTACCTAAGTGGTCGCTTAAAGTAAAGGAAGAAGTCACAAAGCAATTGGATGTAGGATTCATACGGGTTGTTGAATACCCTATTTGGTTGGCCAACATAGTGCCAGTGCCGAAAGCCAATGGCAAAGTACGGGTTTGTGTTGATTATCGCAATTTAAATGCTGCATGTCCTAAAGATGATTTTCCACTGCCAAACATTGATCTCATTGTCGACAACACCGCAAATCATGCTTTAAAATCATTCGTCGATGGGTTTGCCGGGTATAATCAAATCAAAATGCATCCAGATCATCAGGAAAAGACAGCCTTTATCACACCATGGGGTACTTATTGTTACACCGTCATGCCATTTGGGTTGAAAAATGCCGGGGCCACATATCAGAGAGCCGCAACTACTCTATTTCATGATATGATTCATAAGGAAGTAGAAGTGTATGTCGACGACATGATCATCAAATCATTAGACCGGGCAAGTCATGTGGAAACTCTTCGTGTCTTCTTTGAACGGCTTATGCAATTCCAGATGCGTTTGAATCCTCAGAAATGTGTATTCGGGGTCACCAAAGGCAAGATGCTGGGGTATATAGTCAGCAGAAAGGGAATTGAGGTTGATCCGGCGAAGGTTAAAGCTATTCAAGAAATGCCAGTCCCTAAAACTGAAAAGGAAATTCGGGGTTTCCTCGGGAGGTTACAGTTCATCAGCAGATTTATTTCACAATTGACTCGAACATGTGAACCAATTTTTAAGCTACTCCAAAAGAACTCGGATAGGCAATGGAATGAGCAATGCCAGGAAGCATTCGATAAGATCAAGCGATATTTGTCTAACCCGCCAGTCCTAGCACCTCCCCAAGTGGGTATTCCATTGATACTATACATGTCAGTCAATGACTCCTCAGTGGGAGCAATGTTGGCGCAACATTTGTTGAAAACAAGAACTGAACAGGCAATATACTACCTCAGCAAGAAGCTTTC